>JAGKTI010031717.1:0-12065 GCA_018397915.1 Birgus latro
AGGGGGAGAGAGGAAAAGAGGGGAGAGGAGACCAAGGATGAGATGAAAAAAAAAAGTGGAGAACACACACACACACACACACACACATTTCTAGCTGATTTTTATTTTTTTCAACAAATGTTACTATTTATAGCCACACTTCTTATTTCCAGAAGGGGTGGCCTTCATTGTCACCTTGTCCTGTGGCAGTAAGTCAGGTTCTGTCAGGCTTGCACTCCCTCGCACTTATACCTCTCCACTCTTTGCCTTCATCTCATCCTTGGTCTCCTCTCCCCTCTTTTCCTCTCTCCCCCTCCAGCTCACTGACACACACACACTTCCTTTCAGTTTCTCATTCTCCATTCTCTCCACATTTCATGGTGAATCTAATGTTTTACAGCATATTCATATCCACACTGCAGTGCTTCTCCACTTTCTTATTTGTGTCTGTCTGTTTATGTAACTTTAGATGATCCTTTCAGAAAACTAATTTCCACTCCTCCTCTAACACTTGACCTCTGTCCTTCCAGCAGAGCCCAGGCATCACTTCCATATGCAGGAGTGGGGATTACATTGTTGTCATGCATTGACATCTTTATTTCCATGCTCAGTTCCCTGTTCCTAATTTTTTTCTCTCAGTGAACCTAAAACCTTCATTCCCTGCTATATCCTTTCTTGTACTTCATCCTGTAAACTTATGCCTTTTCTCTGTAACTGTCTTCCTCTGTCTGTATTTCCTACTGTCTTTAATCTCCAGTCTTTTAACCACTTAACCGCGGGGTGTCACTCTCGTGACGGTCGGTGGCAAGGGATCAAACCTATTGGGAAAGAATAGATTAGTGTTTCTAGTGAAAATATCAGGCATTGGTATAAATAATAAGGGCTGTTGGGAAGTGTGAATGTGGAGATTTCGTGAGCCAACTTCGAAAGTCTCCACAAGTCAAACAATAGTCGACGAGTGCTAAAAAAACATCCCATGAGAAAGCTGAAGGTATGTGCCATATGCATATAAAATTATGATGCTCTAGGACAAAAACGGATTTTTGTCAAATATTTTTAAAAAGTCAGTTGGAGCGTGAATTACCGCCGACGGGAAGGGCAAGAAATGCCTCGAAGAACCCCGCGGTTTAGTGATTAAATGCAGTGTGTCCAGGCATCACAAAACGAGTAGATCTTGAATTTGGCTGTCTGTTATTTTGTTTTTATTTTTTCCTGGAGGGAGCAATCTTGTGGGCTTCTGGCCTTTGGTTCCTTTTTCCTTGCATTAAAAAAAAAAAAAAAGTATATTTTGTAAATCTTTGAAGACACTCACAGTCTCCCATTGCCTGACCATTCACTCTTACAGTGCACTGTGTGACTTATTTCATCTGAAAGACTGTAACTTTAAGCTACTCAGCTACATTCACTTTCAGATTACATTTCTCTTATATACTTCCACGCTCATTCACCAAACCTTCCAGCTTCCATTTCATCTGCTAACAGAACAGTGTCATCAGCAAACAAGAGTACTGTACGGTACAGGCAGTTTCCAAACCCAGCTCTCATTAAGGACACAGTAACATCCGTGACTATACCTTGTACAGTGATCCCTTGGTTATCACACATTCAAGTACTTCTCAACTTTTGTAATTAATTGGTTCCCACAGTTCTTATATCGGTCAAATTTTTGCTTACAAGGTAAGTCCGTATTTACTCTTGGAGTTGCATTATACCTTTAACCAGCACTCACCACCCTCTCAGTAATCATTAATTTTGTGTGGTAAGCATAAGCACATATTAAGTCAAAGAATTCCATCTATCTATCTATAGCCAGATGCCATAATTCCATAAGGGGTGGCCATTTGTCTTTGAGCTAGTGGTTTTACAGGGAAGGGCACTAACCCTTTGCCATCCCACCTGTTAGCATGTAGGGAACACATATGAGTTGGCTATGCAGTCACCACCCAGCATTGTACAGTAGAACCTCCTTTTTCCGGCATCAATGGGACCAAGGGTGTTCTGGATACGGGAAAGTGCCGGAAACAGGAAGTTGTACTTTATAATTACTCGGGGGATACCCATAAGTACTTAAAAACTCACAAAATTCAATTTTTGCCTATCTGCATCCCAAAGACAAGGTGAAGTGTGTTGATCCTAGTATGCTAGTACTGGTGGAGAGTTGGTTGTCAGGTAAACTTCACTTACTACAGTTCACTTTATTCATCGTTACATTGCACTTTATTCATACACCTGTAGTAAAACTAATAACTGCTTACATCTTTGGTACACTTACGTAGACACTTATATCTTCACTTAAAACAAGTTATGCATTAGTGTAGGGCCTTTAGCACATATCAACATCAGTCTCGTCGTTGGCGACTTCTATTGAATCAGCTGGTGGCAGGCAGAGAGGCTGTGTTTGGTGATGATGGTTAAGAGACTGAAGGGGTTACCCTTATAAAATCTCGTATGTTAGGCTGCATACAACTCTTTCTTTTCTGCAACAAGAACTCATTTTGAATGCTGTGAAGAGACATAACATCATGAGTGCTCATGTATGTGCACTGTTCTGCAAATTTGATAAACACTGACAGGCCTTTCACAGCATCTCTCCATGACACTTTCGGCTCCGGTTCTTCATCTTCTTCACTCTCAGCGTCATATGACTTATCATTATCAAACACTGATGCAATGATTTCATCATCATTAAGCGATAATGTCAGTGGTTCATCATTATCAATGTCAACCCACTCCCCTAATGCATTATCACTTACTTGAAGTGTTGTAGCTCTGTTACGGGAGCAAATACAACCATGCACAGTAATTTTAAATTGCATATTTATATATTTTTTGTTTTACTTTATTTCTCTCTTTTATTACTATACTCCATTTCACCAAGTCTGGCACCATCAGTGATGTCCTCAATGCCTGTAGTGTTGATGTAAAGCCTCAGCATTTGGTAAGCCTCTATGTATTACCCTGAGAACCAATATATAAAGGTAATACAAAAAGGTATATCCAATACTGGGGACCTTTATCAGTGCTACAAGTGTTGAAGACATCACTGATGGTGCCTGACTCGGTGAAATGGAGTATAATTGTATTATTATGACAAATATACCAGTTATGAGAAGGTGCTGCTAACGGGGTTGCCAGAAAAAGGAGGTTCTACTGTAAATGGTTTCTTGGCTTAAAGTAAACCATCAGGCTTGTCACTCAATGTAACACCACCTGAAAAGGAAAGAAGAGTGATAAAAAGTAACAGGAAAGATAGGAGAATTATGAATAGAGGATGGCAGACACAGAAAAAGAAAAAGAAATGTGAAGGAAAAAGTATGCACCAGTACATTAAGTGAGTGGATGATGGCTGCCACCACCTTCCACTATTATTGATGCATGAAAGTAAAAATACAGTGGATCCCCAGTATACGAAAACCCGATATACGAAAAATTGATGTTATGAAAGTGAGGATTATAGGAAAAATTCCACTATATGAAAGGTATCTGCCTCGATGATACGAAAAGCGACGCAAAAGGAAATACAAAAAATTCAAAATGGGCGCGCTGCACAGCGCCGCGCTTTCTTGCGGCGAGGCCGTCACAACAATAACAAGACAATTTGGCATCATGACTTTTCGGCATCTGGACGATTCCCCGTCATTTATTTACATATCAGTTAATTTAGCAGGTATATTAGTTTTCAAGTTACTTGAGTTATAAAGCTGATGGTGGTTTATTCTTTTTATAATAAATGTAAAATATGACATCAAATAGGTGGTATTAACCCGCCGAGCCCCACTGACATACAATGCGCTTCTCTATTTTTTTCCGTGGACAGACCCAACGACGTGCATATCACGCAATTGCAAGGCCCATTGTGCACATTTTACAACATTCGCGGGTGATTTTGGGTAGGCTTATGTGGGAGACCTTCCTCTACCTGCTGTCAAGAGGGGATACTGCCTGGGTCCACCTAAACCCCCCTCCCCCCCACACTGGGCAATTCACCTGTTAGCAGTAACCTAGCCAGTAAAGGTATGTTGCCCCACGGTCTCTCCAATGACGAAATTCACGGTGAAAGTGATTCCTGAGGTGGAGGACAAAGAAACAAAGAAGCTAGAGGTTGAAAGAAACAGAAGTGATGAGGTGGTAATGTCGTAAGGGAAGGTGCCATATACTGGGGTTTTGGGTGAGTGAACAGTGCTTATAAACGCCTATATTATTGTGTGAAAACCAATATAGACTTGTACTACACATAAATTCGTACCAAATAAATGAAGTAAATACATAATTTAAATTGGCTTGAATAAGTTAACCTTTCCATAGTTCATTTTCTTTAGCCAGGTACCCTGAAAAAGAAGGAAAACGTAAGGTTGAGTGATACCTGTATCAACATTTTTTACCTCACAATCGCGATTTCTCTATGAATTTTCGATGTTTCTCATCAAAAGCGAAGGTTTCAGCCAAAAAAAAAAAATCGAAAATCGGTCGTGACCTGGGTAAAAAAACGGCAAATTATTAACCAATTACCTACCCCATTCCAGGCAGATTTTCAATTTCTTTGGCTAAAACCTCCGCTTTTTATGAGAAACATTGAAACTTCATAAAGAAATCGCCCTCCAAACCTTTAAAATTCTGCTACAGGTAAGAATACCCTCACATTCACTGTGTTTTCTATGGGCCCTGGCTCCAGAAAAAATGTAATCTATGGGAGGGTAACTTCCAAACCACTTATAATATTTAATTATTTGTTTATTTGGTATGAATTTTTATGTAGTACAAAAGTATGTTGGTTTTCACACAGTAATATAGGTGATATAAGAGTTGTTTCACTCACCAAACATATCAACATACCGCACCTTTTTGGCAACACTACCTGATCATCATTTCTGACTGTTTCTTCCTCTAACACTATGTAAACTTTGTCCTCCACATTGTCATCGATTGAGGAATCACTCTGGCCCTGAATTTCATACCGTGCTGCGACATGTCTTTACTGGCCAGGTCACTGGTAACAGGTGAGTTGCCTACGGGGCATACGTCACCTGATTCACGTTTCAATATACAGTACAGTATTTATTTATTTTTTTGTTAACCTGTCCAGTCCCGACCGGGACAGGGCAGGTTAACATAAGGCTACATCTGAGACATTGGCATTTATATAATTGCCTAATAACCTTAAGTGAACGATCGACATACTCTAAAATTATACGAATAATCTTCATATTACGTCTATATTCTCAGCTGATCAATCAGTCTCAACCTGCTGCATCCAAAAATTACAATAAAAATTACTGAAGACAGCTAAGGGAGACGCCAGATTATAATTCAAAGTCGACTACAGTGAGGCAGAAACAAGTTAATTATTGACTACAAGTTCAGCTTATAAACTAATATCCAAACCTACGCTGTTCAGTGAACATAAACCTTGATATTTCCCCATGAAATTAGTTATTATAGTATTAATGATTGGCTGAAGAGTGTAATTGTAAATGTGTACAAAGGGAAGGGTGATGCCCTGGAAAGGGGAAATAACAGAGGTATAAAGCTCTTAGATCAGATTACGAAAGCAATGGAGAGAGTTTTAGAAGGTATGATTAGAGAAAGAGTGAATATTGATGAGGTGCAGTTTGGGTGTATGCCAGGCAGGGGGACCACTGATGCCATATTCATTGTTCGACAGCTTCAGGAAAAATATATTGGAAAGAAAATGGAATTGTATTTTGTTTTTGTTGATTTGGAAAAGGCCTTTGAAAAGAGTCCCTAGAGAGGTGGTGAAGTGGGCAATGAGAAAGCTAGGGTTGGAAGAGTGGCTGGTTAGGGTGGTTATGGCCACGTACGTGGGTGCTCGCACCTAGGTAAGAGTGAATGGAGTTTTGAGTGATGAGTTTTCCGTGAATGTTGGTGTGCATCAGGGGTCAGTTTTGAGTCCCTTGTTGTTTATCTTGGTGCTTGAAGCCCTCTCACGTGACTTCAGAGATGGTCTCCCATGGGAGATGTTGTATGCTGATGATTTGGTGTTGATTGCAGGGAATGAAAAGGAGGCGGAGGAAAGATTTAAGAAGTGGAGAGATGGTATGGGGCACAAGGGCTTAAGGGTAAATGCAGATAAAACAAAAGTAATGATATCTAGGGTTGGTGGCGGTACAATCAGAGGAGAGGGAGAGTGGCCATGTGCAGTTTCCCACAAAGGTGTGGGAAGGAATTCCATCTTGTGTAGTGTTTGTGATAAATGGGTGCACAAGAGATGTAGTGGTATTAGAGGTAGACTGTGAGATAATGCTGATTTTATGTGTGTGGTGTGTCAGGGAGAGCAGGTGGAGATTGTTAGGCGTGAAAGGATTGAACTTGCTGATGAGTCTCTTGAGTGTGTGGAGGGGTTTTGTTATTTGGGAGACATGTTATGTGCTGGAGGTGGGGCTGGAGTTAGCTCGGTTGCTAGGGTGAGAAGTGGTTGGAAGAAGTTCAGGGAGCTGTTGCCTCTCTTGACATTGAGAGGACTCTCCTTACATGCTAAGGGGTCTTTGTATGCAGCATGTGTTAGGAGTCTGATGCTGTATGGTAGTGAGACCTGGGCAGTAAAGGAAGAGGATATTCACAGGTTTAAACGTACAGAAATGACAGTGATTAGGCAGATGTGCAGTGCGTCCCTGTGTGCAAGGCCTGGGGGGGCTGGGTTTACGATGGAAGAGTTGAGAGGTAGGATGGGACTGGAGTGTATTGGTGTTGTGATGAGGAGAGGTAGGCTGAGGTGGTTTGGACATGTGGAGAGGATGGGGGATGATAATTGGGTACAGAGGGTGAGAAGCTTTAATATTGGGGGAGGGGTAGACCGAGAAAGACATGGGACGAGGTCATTAAGTGTGACTTAAAGATTAAGGGACTGAACAGGGAGGCTGCCAAAGATCGAGCAGCATGGAGAGCCACCATTAGGTGACCAAGGCTGATGCATGCAAGCATGTTGGAGCCTTCAAAAACAAAACAAAACGAGTCACACAAGTGACGCCCTGTGGTATGATCCATTGCACCCGACCGTCACGAAAGTGACGACCCACGGTTTAGGGGTAAAAAGGGTGCTGTTCACATCTAGTAGGGAGTAACAGTACCCTGGCAACTGCTAAATATTTTCCATATTCACATCTAATTACTCATTCTCTGCTTCTTTTTCATTTATTTCATGCTTTCTGTCCCTTATTTTTATGAACAGGGTCTTAAATAGGTGCTATGCATGTCCAGTAGGAGGCTATGTAGGTGGTTTTCTGCGTTAGGGTGAGTTAGGGTCCATAAGTACCAGTCCAGGAGGCAGGGGCCCAGTAACCGGACAGACCCAGTTTCCAGACATTCCCTTAGCTGTATTACATCGGATATTGGAGAGATTGCTGTACACTATGTAATCACTCTACTATCCGGACGACCACTATCCGGTTACATCACTGTTCGGACATCGTGCGCTGATGGCCAACCCCCCCCTCCCCCCCCAAAAAAAAAAACAAATTTTTCCCGACTGCGTCAGTTTGAATATCCCGTGCGCGCTGACTAGCTCCCTTCCCGCCCAATCCCCCTCCTACTAGTTCTGTCTCAACTCCCATGAACAGTGGACGGCTGTCCGATCGTTTGCAGTATTTTCGTATTCGTTTTTGAAGGCTCCAACATGCTTGCATGCGTTGGCCTTGGTCACCTAATGGCGGCTCTCCATGCTGCTCGATCCCTGGCAGCCTCCCTGTTCAGTCCCTTAACCCTTAAGTCACACTTAATGACCTCGTCCCATGTCTTTCTCGGTCTACCCCTCCCAACCCCTGCCCCAATATTAACACCTCTCACCCTCTGTACCCAATTATCATCCCCCATCCTCTCCACATGTCCAAACCACCTCAGCCTACCTCTCCTCATCACAACACCAATACACTCCAGTCCCATCCTACCTCTCAACTCTTCCATCGTAAACCCAGCCCCCCCAGGCCTTGTACACAGGGACACACTGCACATCCGCCTAATCACTGTCATTTCTGTACGTTTAAACCTGCGAATATCCTCTTCCTTTACTGCCCAGGTCTCACTACCAAACAGCATCACACTCCTAACACATGCTGCATACAAAGACCCCTTAGCACGTAAGGAGAGTCCTCTCAATGTCAGGAGAGGCAACAGCTCCCTGAACCTCTTCCAACCACTTCTCACCCTAGCAACCGAGCTAAGTCCAGCCCCACCTCCGGCACATAACATGTCTCCTCCCAAATAACGAAACTCCTCCACACACTCAAGAGACTCACCTGCAAGTTCAACCATCTCACCCCTAACAATCTCCACCTGCTCTCCCCGACACGCCGCACACATGAAATCAGCATCATCTCGCAGTCTACCTCTAATACCACAACATCTCTTGTGCACCCATTTATCACAAACACTACATAAGATGGAATTACTTCCCACACCCTTGTGGCAAACTGCACATGGCCACTCTCCCTCTCCTCTGATTGCACTGCCACCAACCCTAGATATCATCACTTTTGTTTTATCTGCATTTACCCTTAAGCCCTTGTACCCCATACCATCTCTCCACTTCTTAAATCTTTCCTCCGCCTCCTTTTCATTCTCTGCAATCAACACCAAATCATCAGCATACAACATCTCCCATGGAAGTCCATCTCTGAAGTCACGTGAGAGGGCTTCAAGCACCATGATAAACAACAAGGGACTCAAAACTGACCTCTGATGCACACCAACATTCATGGAAAACTCATCACTCAAAGCTCCATTCACTCTTACCTGGGTGCGAGCACCCATGTACATGGCCATAACCACCCTAACCAGCCACTCTTCCAACCCTAGCTTTCTCATTGCCCACTTCACCACCTCTCTAGGGACTCTGTCAAAGGCCTTTTCCACATGAACAAAAACAAAATACAATTCCCTTTTCTTTCCAATATATTTTTCCTGAAGCTGTCGAACAATGAATATGGCATCAGTGGTCCCCCTGCCTGGCATAAACCCAATCTGCATCTCATCGATATTCACTCTTTCTCTAATCATGCCTTCTAGAACTCTCTCCATTACTTTCATTATCTGATCTATGAGCTTTATACCTCTGTAATTTCCCCTTTCCAGGGCATCACCCTTTCCTTTGTAGACATTTACAATTACACTCCTCAGCCAATCATCTGGGATGACACACTCATATATAATCCTATTTATCAGGTCAGTGACTAACCTCACCCTAGTATCTCCTGAGGCCTTCAACATTTCGGCAGTCAACCCAGACACACCTGCCGCCTTCCCCACCCGCATCCTGCCTATTGCGTGACTCACAGTAGCAGCGTCAATCAAAGGCCAAGGGCCAAACACTGGATCAGCGGGCTCCAAACCTTTTCTATCCCAATCAAACTCCTCATTCAACAATCGGCTATAATGCTCTCTCCATGAATCTTTAATATCCTCACTGTTCACCACTACCCTTCCATCATCATTCTTCACATACTGCTCACCTACAATTTCTTGATTATCCCTCTTCACCTGATTTGCCACCCTAAAAATTATATTTTTCTTTTCTCCATGATTTAGATTATCAAGTAAAAGTCTCTGCGACTCAGACTTCGCCCTGTATACCTCTCTTCTAGCCCTGCGCTTGGCAGCCAAGTACTCCTCCCTGTTACCACCATTCTTCCATTCCCGGAAAAGCCTTCCTTTCTCCTTAACTGCAGCTTCTACACCCTCATCCCACCACCAGTTTACTTTATGTCTTGGTGGGCCTCTTGTCCAACCGCATATTGCATCGGTAACTCTCAAGAGGTTGTTCTTAAGGGCTCTATACTGTTCATTAACGCCTCTATCTACGGCTTCCTGTTCAGCCACCACTCTCCTCATCTCGCTATAAAAGGCATCCCTTACTGATTGGTTTCCCAGCTTCCATATTTTCCTCCTAGGTACATATGTCCTCCTTCTCATCACTCGTTGCTTAAGCACCATGTCACAAATCAACAGTTTGTGCTGCTGCACACACTCCTCGCTTCCTATAACTTTAACATCCCTCACTAATCTCCTATCAACCCTCCTGACCAGAAAATAATCTATCTGACTACTATTTCCCCCGGACTCGTACGTTATCAACCGGGTGATTCTTTTCCTAAAATGTGTGTTGCACACAATCATGTCCATAGCCTCCCCAAACTCGAGTTTAAATAATCAAAAGTCACAGTACTAACAATTAAGTGAAGTTAAACACTGGATTACTGGACATGCATGCTTCAAGAGCAATTATGACCACTGTAAGGACCTTAGAGGTGGGGGTAAACAAGGAGTAAACAACAATCATGGACATGTAAGTAAACATTGTCAACTGCTGAATATTTTCCCATAATCACTTCTAAATCCTCATTCTCTGGTTACATTTTATTTACTTCATACTTTGTGTCACATATTTGAGTGCACAGGCTGTGAAAGAGGTGATTTTCTCAGTGATTACCATGTCTCTTACATTCACTATCTAGTCAACTGGTGAACATTTTTGCCCTGCACACCTCTAAATCATAATTTTTCTGGTTACATTTTATTTACTTCATGCTTTGTGTCCCATATTTGAGTGAATAGGTTGTGAAAAAGTGATTTTCTCAGTAATAATCATGTCTCTTCCTTATGTTCATTATGCAGTCAGCTGGCGAACACCCCTGCCTTACTCTCCTCAAAATCATCATTTTTGGGTTAAAATTCGATTAATTCATGCTCTGTGCCAATTATTTATGTGAATGGGGTCTTAAATAAGTGCTATGCATGTCCGGTAGGGAGGTAGGTAGGTGGTTTTCTGATTTAGGTTAGGTTAGGGTCAAGAATGACCAGTGCTGTTGGTGAACAGTGAACACCTTTGCCATACCTAACTCTTTTTCTGGTAACAACTTATTTATTTGATGCTTTGTATCCCATATTTTTGTGCATAAGATATGAGAAATGATGATTTTCATAGTCATTTCCATGTTCGATACTTACTTAGACTAAGCTGCCAACTCATGAACACCCCTGCCTTACTCTCCTCAAAATCATCATTTTTGGGTTAAAATTCGATTAATTCATGCTTTGTGCCAATTATTTATGTGAATGGGGTCTTAATTAAGTGCTATCCAGGTCCGGTAGGGAGGTAGGTAGGTGGTTCCGATTTAGGTTAGGTTCGGTTAGGGTCAGGAATGACCGGTGCTGTTGGTGAACAGTGAACACCGTTGCCATACCTAACTCTTTTTCTGGTAACAATTTATTTATTTGATGCTTTGTATCCCATATTTTAGTGCATAAGATGTGAGAAATGATGATTTTCATAGTGATTGCCATGTCCGATATTTATTTACACTAAGCTGCCAACTCATGAGCATCTATGCCTTACTTACCTCAAAATCATCATTCTTGGGTTAAAATTCAATGAATTCATGCCTTGTGTCCATTATTTAATGCATATAGTGTGAGAAAGGGTGATTTTCATAGTGATTTCCATGTCTGATACTTACACTTGCTGGCAAGTTGTGAGCACCTATGCCGTACTCACCTCTAAATCATCATTTTTTGGTTAAAATTCAGTTAATTAATGCTTGGTGTGCATTATTTATGTGAATGGGGACTTAAATAAGTGCTATGTATGTCCGGTAGGGAGGTAGGTAGGTGGTTTTCTGATTTAGGTTAGGTTAGGTTAGGGTCATGAATGACCAGTGCTGGAGCTTCAGGGCCACTATCCGGACATGCCTTTGGCTCTATTACGTCAGATAGTGGAGGGATTACTGTATATATATACAGTAAGACCTCACTATAACGGACTAATTGGGGCCCTAACCATTCCGAAAAATGCAAAATTCCGATAAAAGCGACATCTGGACTTTTTCCGATATATCAGACATTAGTCCGGATTGCATCACTGGTTTTTAAACTGTTTTCACTACCATTGCAGTAATGTACTGTGTTATACCTTCACTACATTAATCAAATGGTATAATAATACTGTACTGTACACTGATAAACATGTCTTTTATTTACCTTATTGTGGTGAACATAGCTGAAGTGGTCAGGCAGTCCGGACTGCTTCTGGCTTTATCAGACTTTTTCCGATATATAGGAATTTAGTCCGGTAGCTCCTT
>JAGKTI010031718.1:0-12065 GCA_018397915.1 Birgus latro
GGGGGGGGGGGGGGGGTAGGGGACCATCGAACCTTCCACCAACCACCCCTATCCTGATGACGACCCAGAGAGATCCCTGGAACAACTCTAGACTCCTTCATTTCTGCAACATTCACGGCCGTTCCTCTTACTCTGACTCTGCTGAGCACCACCTCTCCTCCTCTAAACCTCACCTTCTCTTCCTAACTGAGACTCAATAGTTTTAGACGATTTGTAGCAAACCCTTCTCTGTATCCTCCTACTTTCTCTACACTCATTTCAAAGCCAAAGGTGGCTGTTGTGTATATGTACACAACAAAATACCTTGCTCTCGGTGTTCTTAAACATGAATCTTCTGGATTCTCAACTCTCTGGCTTCAGCTATCCTGTCATTCTCTGACTAAATGTATCTGTGTTTACTTATCCCATAATTCTACTGACTGAAAAATTCTTTAACTGCCTTACTTCTAAAATGGAACACATCCTATTCATTTCACCTGTCTCTGAAATCTCCATTCATGGAGATTTCAATGTTCACCACCACCTTTGGCCCTGCTCTCCTTTCGCTGATCCACCTGGTTGACAAGCCTACATTTTTCTATCCTCACTGACCTAGTGCAACTTGTACAGCATCCTACCCGTGTCCCTGAGCATCTTGGAGAGAATTTCAAGATAATAATTAATCCCTTCATTATAGCTAATTCGTTTGGTTAGACTGTTAATCTTTCCTTTCCATTGGGCTCCTCCAATCACAACCTTATCACCTTAACTTCTTCTATCACTCCAGTAAGGCCTGTGGACCATCTCACGAAGTGACGGTTGTGGCTTTTTGGAATTGCTCACTGGGAGGCCCTCAGGCAGTGCTCCTATGGTTTTCCCTTGAATGATTATTGCTTGAGTGGCCGAGAGCCATCTGAGTGTGCCTTATGCATTACAGAGGTAATTCTCTTTCTCATATCCTATGACTACTTAAAAAAAAACTTGGTTTAATTATGCTTGTGCTAATGCTGCCCAAACAAGGAGAGGGCCTACAAAAGGTACCGGAGCCAACTCACCCCAGTATCTCATCTCTTGTATGTTCCTGCCCAGAAGTGTGCTAAGTCTCTCCTTCGCTCTGCTAAATTCTTCCCCCTCCTCCTGGCACCTTGTCAACCTTTCAAACTACTTTACCTCATCATCCTTCCCTCCTCATTTCCACTCTGATGGCTCTGTAGCTAAACAACTTTACCTTATTATCCTTCCCTCCTCTTTTCCACTTTGATGGCTCTGTAGCTATTTCTTAAGACAGAACTCTTTGCTCAGACTTTCTCCTCCAATTTCAACTTAGACGATTCTGGCGCTATTCCTCCATCACTTCCCCTCTTTGACTTCCTCATGGTTGACACTAAAAATTTCTTCAATTGATGTACTTTCTGCCATCACTGGCCTCAATACTAACAAGGCATATGGGCCTGATGGGGTCCCTCCTGCTTTCCTCAAGAACTGTGCTTCTGTGGTTATGCCCTGTCCAGGTAAACACTTTCACCTTTGTCTGTTAACTTGTACCTTTCCTTCTTGCTGGATGTTTGCTCTCATTCAGACTGTCCCAAAGAAGGGTGACCATTCCCATCACTCTACCTATTGCCTGACTGCATAAACATCCTGTTTTTCAAAAGTTTTCGAGTCTATTAACAAAAAACTTTTAAACCATCTTTCCTATCACAACCTTCTTACTGATCGTCAGTATGGGTTTTGTCAGGGATGCTCCAATGACGATCTTCTCACCTACCTTTCAGATTCATGGTCATCCTCTTTTCGGGACTTTAACAAAAGCTTTGCCATTGCAGATGACATTTCAATGGCTTTCGATCGAGTCTGGCATAAATCTTTAATTTCCAAACTGCCCTCTTACTGTTTCCATCCTTCTGTCTGTGCCTTCATCTATAGTGTCCTTTCTGGTCGGTCTAAAGCTACTGTTGTAGATGGACACAGTTCTTCTCCTAGAGCTATGAATAGTGGTGTTCCTAAGGGCTCTGTCCTAACACAAACTTTTTTCCTTTTATTCATCAATGACCCTATCCACTCATTCACTGATGACTCCACCCTTCCCCTTTCCATTCCCTTCTCGCAGCATCCATCCCAGCAGTTACTTCAACAAACAAGGGATAAGGCTATGGCACACCTAATGTCTGACTTGGCTCAAATTTCTTGTTGTTTCTAAAAACTCAGTTCTTGCATCTATCAAGTGGACAAAATCTTCCACAGGAGTATCCTCTAATTTTCAGTTAAATCCAGCTCAGTCCTGCATCATCTTTAAATATACCTAGGGTTTCGTTCCCTTGGGATTTGTCTTGAAAAGATCATATTACCTCTCTTGGAAAGTCTGCTTCCAAGAGCTTAGGTGCGCTAAACCGATTCCTTGTCTTCTTTACCCCTGCACAGTTGTTGACTTTATATACTGGCTTTAATCTCCCCTGCCTAGCGAACAACTGTCACGTGTGGGAAGGTTCCCCACAGACAGCTCATTTCAGCCAGGTGAAGTAAAGGCATTTTGCCTCATTAGCTCTCCTCTTCTTGGTTCCCTTCAGCCTCTGTCTCTTCGCCTCGCTGTTGCATCTTTATCACTTTCCTTTCGTTACTTCATGGTCACAGCTTCTCTGAACTGTCTGCTATCATTCCTCCACCACAATGGTGGGAATGTAGCACCCGTCTAGCAAGAAACTCTCATTTCTTTTCTGTCCACCTCACTAATGCAAGAATCAACCATTACTCCCTGTCCTTCATGTATGCAACGGGTCAATTCCCTCTGTATTTCCTACTGCCCATGATCTCCAGTCTCTCAAGTGCAGTGTCCAAGCATCTCGAACTTAACAGATCTCGAATTTGCCTCTCCGTTAACTTTTTTTTCCTTTGAGGGTACAGTTTGCGGGCTCCTGGCCATTGATTCCTTCTTCTTTGCAGAAAAAAAAGAAAAAAACTAATAAAATCGTCTATGATTAGGAGAAACAGAATATTCAGATAGTGCATGGCCCAGCCTGGGCAACAACAGACATTACCTAAATTAGTATCTTTATACGAGTCAAGCTCTGTACCAGGTTAAACTAAATAGTCCCTAATATAAAAGAGGAAGATTTAAATAAGACTGTGTTCAAACAGCAAAATAAACAAAGTAGTGCTTGAATGTGTCCTATCAGCTGATTGTGTTTTGTCTGAGCGTGGCGATTTGGAATGTAAGTGTACCACATGATGACCACCTACTTTAGTAAAGCAAGTTTGGAAAGAGCTAAGAAAAGAGGTAAAGATAGAAAGCAGGATGTTGATTTCTAACAAGATCTCGTTGAAATGGAGACGTACAATAAGCTGATAGAAAGTGTAAACAGATTGGAGATGGCATTTCAAAGTGAAATGAATGTAATTTAGAAACAATTGCAGATGCAGGAGGAGGAAATAGAAAAATTAGAAAAGGAAGTAAACAAGAAAGACAAGAATAGATGAGCTGATTGTAGAAGTGGGTTCACTTAGAAGGAAAATTAGTGAAATGGCAAGTACAGTTGTTAACCACGAGAGTATCATGGAGGAGTTAAAAAATGATAGAGACAATTAGGCAAGTAAGCAATCTGATAGATCACAGCAGCGATATTGAGGAGATGATAACCCAGGTAAATGAAGTGATGCAAAGCTACAAAAATGATGTGGAAACCACTTATGCTGAAATGGTGAAAGAAAAGAAACACTTAAAAATAAGAGTTGAAGGGGAAAAAAAGCATCAAAAAGGAAGTGAAAGGATATGCCTAAACAATCCCAAATTGGTTACAGATTCAGCAGATATCAACAAATATACAGTAATCACTGGTATAGAGGAGAAAGAAATAAAAAATAAGATATCGAGAGACAAAAAAAAGAGATGGCAAATGTAATGAGCATATTGAAAGAAGTATCAGAGGAAATCTGCAATAAAGACATAAAGGAGCACAAAAGGTTAGGGAAATATGACAGAAAATAAGTCAAGGCCCCTAAAGGTAACCTTCCAGAGTGTAAACAATGTGGAGGAGGTACTAAAAATGCAAAGAAACTTATGGAAAAGGGGGAGTTCAAAAATGTATGGATAAAAAGATGCCTAACTCAAGAGGAAATGGAATTACTAAAAGAGAAGAGGGAGGAAGCAAAAACAAAGAATGAGGGTAGATCAGAGGAGGAGAAAAATACGTTTTTTTTACAAAGTAATTGGATTGCAGGTTCGAAAGTGGAACAGCCAGGAGGAAATAAAAAGGAGGAGGGTAGACCCAAATCATATCAAGTATGTAAACAAGATGATTAAGTTGATGTACTCAGAGGTAGATGGAATGGTATCTAAATTATTAGAGATGAATGACTACATCAGAGAAAATTAACCACAAAGAAAAATCTAAAAGTCAGAGAAATAGAACTAGCTACACCCTCGCAAGTAGAAGTGCCTGCAGTCGAGATTAATACATCTGAAGGGAAAGTAACTGTGGCAAATTTATACATGCCACCCAGATCAAACACATGGGAAAGATGCGAATATGAGGATCTGGCAGAGAGTACAATTCAGACTTTAAGAGCATTACTACATAGAATGGAAGAGAAATCGGAAAGAATTATACTAACTGAAGATTTCCATACAAATATAAATTGGAATACTCTAGATATAATAAGCCAGGAAAGCTATTGGGACCAAAAGCTCTTGGATCTAGTGCAGGAGTTTTTCCTAACTCAACATGTAAAGGAAAGCACCAGAAAAAGGGGACGATGTACCATCAGTATTAGATTTTATACAGTATTTACTAGGCAAGGAAACGATATTGACAGTTTAATGTATCACCCTCCATTCAGCAAAAGCGACCATGCAGTACTAAATTGCAACTTCAGGATTGCATATGACATAGTTAACAGCAATGAAAGTTACAAAAAGATCATAAACAACAGAAAGGAAAACTACCACGACCTGAAGTAATACGGTACTTCTTAGAAATAGATTGGGAAAATGAACTTAGAGGACAAGATTTAAATATTATATTTAAAAAATTCTATGAACTTTATGAAATAGGAGTCCAAAAGTACATTCCACAGCACAAAGAAACAGAAAAGAAAGTAAAGAAGTGGTTTAAAACAGAATGAAAGAAATCAAAAGAAATAAAGAGCCTTGTTGAGGAATATGTACAGAAGACACAATAGTGTGAGAGGATCTCACAACTATAAACAGGCAAGAAACGATTATACAAGAATATGGAGAGAAGCCCAAAGACAGTTTGAGGAAGACATAATAAGTAAATGTACTGATCAACCGAATCTATTTTACAGCTACATCCGAAACAAAACCAAAGTAAAAGATAAAAATACAATCCATTGCGGATGCGGGGATCAACTAAAGTAATCACTCTAATATCCAAACGTCCAAAAACTGGAGACCCCAATGTCCGGACATTTTGGGTTGAGGTCCTCGGAACCTAAAAATGCCCCCCGAAAAGAAAAAAACGGCTCCCCTTCCCCTCTCCAATTCCTACTCAGCTACAATCGTGAGTGAACGATCGTCGGGACAGCTGCTGCTCATGCTCATTTTTTTTTAAATTATTATAATTCACAGTACTAAGGATTAAGTGCAGCACAACACTGGAGTACTGTATGTGCTTCAGGAGCATTTTCACCTCTGTCAGAGCCTTAGAGGTGGGGTCATCTTCGTAAAGGACATGTAAGTATACTGTCAACAGCCAAATATTTTCCATACTCACCACTAAATCCTCATTTTCTGGTTCCATTTCATTTCTTTCATGCTTTGTGTCCTTTATGTGTGTCAGTAGGGTCTATAGTAGGTGCTATGCATGTTCAGTAGGGAGGTATTTAGGTGGTTTTCCAAGTTAGGTTGTGTTAGGGTCCATAAGTACCTATACAGAAGCCTCAGGCCCAGTAACCGGACAGACCCAATTTCTGGACATGCCTTTGGCTGTATTACATCGGATATTGGAGATATTACTGTATACACAAGAGAAAGATATTTGTGAAGCACTAAATAAGAATTTCCAATCAGTTCTTGTAAAAGAAAATAATTTTGAGAGGGATGATATGGAACATGCATGCCCACACATATTACCAGATATACAAATATCAGAAAAAGAAATACAGGAGGAGTTAAGTAAATTAGACAAAGGAAAAGCAAATGGTCCTAATGAAATTTCATGTTGGGTGCTACATGAATGTGCAAAGGAGCTAAGTAGACCATTATATTTAATATTTAAGGAATTTTTTGGACAAAGTAAACTCCCTGATATATGGAATAAAGCAAACATTGTTCCCTTATTCAAGAAAGGGAATAGACGAAATCCACTCAACTACCGACCAGTATCAGTAACCAGTGTTGTAAGCAAGGTACTAGAAAAGCTGATAAGAAAAGTTTGGGTAAATCATCTAGAAGAACACAATATGATAACAGAAAGACAGTTTGGTTTCAGAAAGGGAAAATCATGTGTTGCTAACCTGTTGAGCTACTATGATAGAGTAACAGAAACACTACAGAAAAGAGAAGGATGGGTGGACAGTATTTATCTAGACTTCAAGAAAGCATTTGAGAGAATACCGCACCAAAGACTTATATGGAAATTGTACCATCAAGGAGTCCGAGGCAAACTGTATTGTTGGATGCAAGATTTTCTCATAAAAAAGAAAATGAGAACAGTACTAGGGGGAACTACTCATAATGAAGGAAGTGACTAGCAGAGTTACACAAGGCTCAGTGCAGGCACCAATTATGTCTTTAGTGTATATAAATGACATAGATAGCAACACTGGAAATGAAAGCTATCTAAATATGTTTGCTGATGATGCAAAAAATACAAGGAGTATTACTAATGCAGACTCTTGCAAAGAGCTACAAGAAGAATTAAATAAACTTCATGAATGGAGCAATACATGGCAAATAGAATTCAATGTGGACAAGTGTCATGTAATCAAGTTTGGTAAAAGTGGAAAAAGACCTGAATGGGATTATAAGTTAGGAAGTAAAACCCTACACACATCAGAAAAAGAGAAAGACCGATGTGTGATTATCAATAATAGATTATCTCCGGCTGATCACATCAGTGAGAAAGTACGGAACATGTATACGCTGCTTGCAAATATGAGAATAGAATTTACATTCCAAAATGAAGACATACTAAGAAAGACAGTAACATGATTCATCAGACCAACCCTGAAGTATGCGTCAGTTGTCTGGAGTCCTCATCTCAAGAAACACATAGATAAGATTGAAAAAGTTCAAAGGGCCGCTACAAGATAGGTACCAAGCTTAAGGGATCTAAGCTACGAAGAAAGGCTAGAAAAACTGAATGTACCTACACTACAGGAGAGAAGGAAAAGAGGAGATATGATTATGCTATATAAATGCATATCAGGGAAAGAGAAAATAGACATAAATGATTACATAACCTATGGGGATGCATCAGCAAAAGGACACTGCATAAAAAGAGAGGCGATAAAGATGTAAGGAACTTTAGTTTCCCAAACAGGGAAATTGATCATTGGAATGCACTGCCGAGTGAAATAGTGTGTGCCAAAACAATTCATAAATTTAAGGATATGTACGATAAAAATGGTTTAAGACACGGGACAGTACGAGCTTGATTTGTTCCTTTAAAGATACAATTTTGTAAGAACAATTAGGTAAGGACACACACACACACACCAGACACGAGAGAAGCAAGACGTGCCGCTCCTCTCTACCAGGCCAGCTCGGCCCCCTATTGCCCCATACCTAAAAAGTATCTTTATATGAGTCAAGCTCTGCACTAGGTCCTTCTAAATATTGTTCTAATATAAACGAGATAGTTTAAGTAAAAGTATTGTTCCAAAAACAGAATACAACAAACAGTGCAGATGCGCCAAACAAACAAATCAGTTGTTTAGTGTTTTGTGTTTGGTGTACAGGAATGCAAACTGTGAGTAGATTCTTCTCATAGTGCCACAAGATGAGCACGATGTTTAGTAAAGTGAATATGGAAGAAGTTAGGAAAAGGGATAAAGGTAGAAAGCAGATTGATGATTTCTACCCGAAACTGGTGGAAATGGAGACGTACAATAAGTTGGTAGAATGAGTGCCCAGATTAGAGAAGGCATTTCAGAGTGAAATGGATGAAGTTAAGAAGCAATTGCACATGTAGAAGGAGGAAAATGAAAAACTAGTAAAGGAAGTCACAACAATAGATGAGCTTTTAGTTGAGGTTGGTACACTCAGAAGGAAGATCAGTGAAATGGCAAGCACAGTTGTCAAGCATGAGAGTATTATGGAAGTGTTTAGAAATGATATAGAGATAGTTAGGCAGGCTAGCACTCTGATGGACCATAGCAGTGATACTGAGGAAAAGATAACCCAGGTGAATGAAGCGATGCAAAGCTACAAAAATGTTGTGGAAACCACATATACTGATATGGTGAAAGTAAAGAAAGACTTAGAAACAAAAGTCGACGAAAGAGCATTAAAAAGGAAGTAAAGAAAATAATCCAAATCAATCCAAAACTGGTCAAAGATTCAGTAGACATCAACAAATCTATAGTAATCACTGGCACTGAGGAGGAGGAAATAAAAAGTAAGATTTTGAGAGACAAAAGGGAGATGGCAAATGTAATGAACATATTGAAGGAAGTATCAGAGGAAATCTGTAGTAAGGACATAGAGGAACACAAAAGGCTAGGAAAATATGAGAGAAGTAAATCAAGGCCTCTGGTAACCTTTCAGAGTGCAAACACTGTGAAGGAAATACTGAAAAATGCAAAGAAACTTATGGAAAAAGAGGATTTCAAAAATGTATGAATAAAAAGATGCCTAACTCAAGAGGAATTGGGATTACTAAAAGAGAAGAGGGAGGAGGCTAAAACAACGAACGAGGAAAGATAACAGGAAGAGAAGAACACATTTTTTTTTACAAAGTAATTGAATTGCAAGTACGAAAGTGGTACATAAACAGGAGGGAATAAAAAGGAGGAAGGTAGCAGACCTAAGTCATGACAAGTATGTAAACAAGATGATTAAGTTGATGTACTCAAATGTAGATGGAATGGTATCTAAATTACTAGAGATGGTTGATTATGTTTAAGAAAAGGAACTACATATTGTCGGCCAAACTGAAACAAAGTTAACATCAAGGATATGAAATGATACCCTAAACCTAGAGGAATATAATATATGGAGAAGAGGTAGGAGCGTAAAAAAGGGAGGAGGAATTATGATATTAACAAAGAATAATCTTCAAGTCAAAGAAAGAGAATTAGATATTCCCTCACAGGTAGAAATGATTGCAATACAGATTAGTACGTCTGAAGGGAGAATAAATGTGGCAAATTTATACATGCCACCCAGATCAAACATTTAGGAAAAAGGCGAATATAAAGACCTGGCAGAGAATACAATTCAAAGTTTAAGAGCATTACTACATAGAATGGAGGAGAAATCTGAAACAATTGTTACATCTGGAGATTTCAATACGAATATAAATTGGAATACTCTAGATATAATAAGCCAGGAAAGCAAATGGGACCAAAAGCTCCTGGACCCTGTGCAGGAGTTTTTTCTAACACAACATGTAAAAGAAAGCACCAGAACACGAGGACTAGATGTAGCTACCATCAGTACTGGATCTTATATTTACTAGGCAAGAAAATGATATTGACAGTATTATGTATCACCCTCCTTTCGGCAAAAGCAACCATGCAGTAGTAATTTGCACCTTCAGGATTGCATATGACATAATTAACAGTGATGGAAGTTACAGAAAGAGCATTAACTATAAATAGGGAAACTACCACGACCTAAAGAAATACTTCTTAGAAATAGATTGGGAAAAAGGGCTTAGAGGACAAGATTTAAATGTTATATATAGAAAATTCTGTCAACGTTATGAAATAGGAGTCCAAAATTACATCCCACGGCACGAAGAAGCATAAATGACAATAAAGAAATTGTTTAACAAAGAATGTAAAAGATCAAAAGAAAAAAGAGAGTTGTTGTGGAATACATACAGAAGACACAATAGTGAGAGGGCATATAACAACTATAAACAGGCAAGAAACGAATGCACAAGAATAAGGAGAGAAGCCCCAAAACTGTTTGATGAGGACATCATTAACAAAAGTAGTGATCAACCAAAGCAATTTTACAGCTACATCCGAAGCAAAACCAAAGTAAAGGACAAAATACAATCCTGTACGGATGAAGGGATCCTCTGTACACAAGAGAAAGATAATTGTGAACCACTAAGAATTTCCAATCAGATTTTACAGAAGAAAATAATTCTGAGTGGGATGATACGGAACATGCATGCCCAAACATATTATCAGGTATACAAATATCAGAAAAGAAATACAGGAGGAGTTAAGTAAATTAGACAATGGAAAAGCAAATGGTCGAGATGAAATTTCATGTTGGGTGCTACATGAATGTGCAAAGGAGTTAAGTAGACCATTATATTTAATATTCAAAGAATCCTTGTTTCAAGGTAAACTACCTGATATTTGGGAGAAAGCAAACATTGTCCCCTTGTTCAAGAAAAGGAATAGACGAAATCCACTCAACTACCGACCAGTATCACTAACCGGTGTTGTAAGTATGATACAGGAAAAACTGATAACAAAAGTTTGGGCAAACCATCTAGAAGAACACAATATGATAACAGAAAGACAGTTTGTTTTCAGAAAGGGAAAATCGTGTGTTACTAATCTATTACGCTACTATGATAGAGTTGCAGAAACACTACAGGAAAGAGAAGGATGGGTGGACAGTATCTATCTAGATTTCAAGAAAGCATTTGACAGAGTACTGCACCAAAGACTCATGGAAACTGTGCCATCAAGGAGGAATCCGAGGCAAACTGTGCTGTTGGATGCAAGACTTTCTCAGGAAAAGGGAAATGAGAACAGTACTAAGAGAAAACTACTCATCATGGAGGGAAGTGACTAGCGGAGTTTCACGGGGCTCAGTGCTGGCACCGATTATGTTTTCAGTGTATATAAATGACATAGCTAGTAATACTGGAAATGAGAGCTATTCAAATATGTTTGCTGATGATGCAGAAATACAAAGGAGAATTACTAATGCAGACTCTTGTAAAGAGCTACAAGAAGAATCAAATAAACTTCAAGAATGGAGTAATAAATGGCAAATGGAATTCAATGTGGACAGGTGTCATGTAATCAAGTTTGGTAAAAGTGGGAAAAGACCAGATTGGGATTATAAGTTAGGAAGTAAAACCCTACACACATCAGCAAAAGAGAAAGACCGATGGTGTGATTATCACTAACAGACTATCTCCAGCTGACCACATAAATGAAACGGTTACGGAACATGTATACACAGCATGCAAATATGAGAATACCATTTACATTCATAAATGAAAACATGCTAAGAAAGGTAACATCATTCATCAGACCAACCCTGGAGTATGCATCAATAGTCTGGAATCCTCATCTCAAGAAACACATAGATAAGATTGAAAACGTTCAGTGGGCGGTTATAAGATGGGTACCAACCTTAAGGGATCTAAGCTATGAAGAAAGACTAGAAACTGAATCTGCCAACACTACAGGAGAGAAGGAAAAGAGAAGATATGATTATGCTATACAAATGCCTATCAAGGAAGAATAAAATAGACATAAATGAATATATAACCCATGGGGAAGCGTCAGCAAGAGGACACTAAAAAACTACATAAAAAGAAAGGTGATAAGAACATAAGGAAATTTAGTTTCCCAAATAGGGCAAATGATCAATGGAATGCACTGCCGAATGAAATAGTGTGTGCCAAAACAATTCATAAATTTAAGGAGACATATGATGAAAAGGGTTTAAGACACGGGACAGTACATGCTTGATTCATTCCTGTAAAGATACAATTAGGTTAGAATTAGGTAAGAACACACACACACACACACGTGCACACTCTATCAGATGCCTTTGTACACCAAGATGATCTTAAGTCCATCCATACGGGAAAATACAATAGGCCACGCTCTTTTCTATTTAGCTTAAGATTAACTGGCTAAGACAACTGAAGTTATCATCCTTATGTTTGCCTTCGTTCTGACATCGCTCGTATCCTCTGTGC
>JAGKTI010031719.1:0-12065 GCA_018397915.1 Birgus latro
TGTATATGTATATGTATATACAGTATATTCACACTAAGGTGAATTAGGGTTGAAAGAAAGTCAGTCCTGTAGCTAAAGACGTCAGGAAAACTGAGTCCCATCTCCCAAAACTGAGTCCCAGAGACCGTGGTGGAAACGAGGAATTGATGCCTCCTTGCCCGCATGACAATTCCGTACACATAGATGGCACTGCCATGCAAACACGAGTGCCGCAGGCGCAGGTCAATGGGGTCTGGGGGCATACCGTTTCTAAAAAAATTGCGAGGTGTATTCTGGTGCAGTTTGAATGCCAGTGTGAGGAGCTTCATCAGACAGTCTTCTGATTTCTTTCTGGCTAAGTCCGTTATTAGAATAAGTAAATCATCATGACGTGAGAGGTAATGTGTTAATGATGGGATGAAGAGTGAGGTATCGTGCTATTATAGTGATTATGGTTTGGATTAGTCATAGTAGGGCTAAGACGAGAGAAGGCTATAAAAGGGTCAAATGGTGAAATAGAAGAGTGTGGTAATAGTCAGTAATATGATGTAGGTTGGGAGGAGGGCAGGACAGACACAAGACACAGATGGTGAAACAGATGATAACTGTAGTATACACTGGTATGGTGTAGGCATAGTTATTTGATTGTCCCGGTCAGGCGTTCGTTTATGAGTGCCCACATTACAAACTCAGTGGCAACTAGGGGGCTCGAACTCACAACAAAGCGTCCTCCAAAGCAAAGGCCAATAACACACCAATTGTCACCGAGTCGCTCACGTAACCCTGTATCAGTCGTCCTCTGCATCCATATAACCCCTTGTGAGTTTAGTGTGCTAGTGGCAGTGAGAGGGAAATGACGTGTGCGCTGTGCCTTACTCTAGGACTCCTGCTTGGTTGGTACACCGTCTTGCTCTCTGCCTAGCCTGCCTCATTATAAACTTCCCTTCGTCTCCTGTCTCAATCTCTTCGTTTCATTGCTATCTTCTTCACTCTGTTTTCCTTGTCTGCCCTGCCTCTTCTCTCCGCTTCCCCCTCTCTCCCTCCATCTTTGCCTGTCTGTCTGTCTGTCTGTCTGTGTGTCTCTCTCTCTCTCTTTTTTTCTCTCTCTCCCATGTCCCCTGCCCCACGATCTACCCCGCTGTTTACCGTCCCTGCCTCTCCCTCATCCCTCCCTATCCCCCCACTGCCCCTATTCCTGTGCCTGTCTGCCTGGTGCACTCTACCAGCTGCCATGTTGTCCTCTGCCTAACCATCTCTATCTAGTCCACTGTTTTGTTACGTGTCTCCATTCCTTCCTTTCTCCTTCATTTATTCCCTGCTGGTTTCTCTCCTTGATTTAACTTCCTTCCTTGCCTCCTTCTCTCTCTCATTCTCTGGCTACTCCATTCTTCTTTATTGCCTCTCTCCTCTTTCTCTTCCTTCTTCTTTCCTTGTTTTCCTACTTTCCTCCCTGCCTGTCTTCCTCCCTCCATGTCTGACTTTTTCCCTGCTTCCATATGCCTCCTTGCCTGACTTTCTACCTGGCCCTCTCTCCCCCCCCCCTTCTCAACAGCTTAGTTACCCCTTATCCCTACTAGCCTGGCTCCCCCCCCCCTCTCTCTCTCTCTCTCTCTCTCTCTTTCTCATATCTTTTCCCATTCCATTGTAAACGCAAAAAAAAAAGATTAGAATGATGAAATTAGTCCCATTTTTGTTTTTCCAGTCCCTACGATCATCTGTTATTTTCGTCCTCTTTCTCACAATTCCTCTCTATCCTCGTCATTGTATCTCTTTTTCTCTCTT
This sequence comes from Birgus latro, assembly GCA_018397915.1. NCBI lineage: Eukaryota > Metazoa > Arthropoda > Malacostraca > Decapoda > Coenobitidae > Birgus > Birgus latro. The sequence continues at coordinate 1,762 of JAGKTI010031719.1, forward strand.
CCTCCTGATCCGTGCAATCCACCGTCATTATTTATCCCCCTATTCAGTTCCTCCCAATCCCCGTTTATCCCCCAGGAGTGTGCCGTGGGGAGTACCAACCTACATGGGCCTCTTTGGACACTCGGCCCCTTCCTCCGTGGTACGATGACGCCAAGGTAGGGGTGTTCCTGGTGTGGGGGGTGTACTCCGTCCCATCATTCGGCTCAGAGTGGTTTTGGAAGTACTGGCAAGGTGGGTTGGGGATTTTTTCATAATGCTAAATAGAAACCAAAAACTGAAAACCCTCAGAGTTAGTGTGGAAAAGCAAATAAAGAAGGGTAATTGGGCTTCGAAGGTCACATTACTGGGTTTTGCCTGTCATAATTCAGTGCTTTGTTGTGTATCGTAGTGGGTTTTATCAGTATTTTATTTATGTCCGCAACTGTGTACTTAGAGACTAGCGATAGGAAGAGTTGGGGGGTGGGTCTCGTGGGATTGGGTGGGGATGGGGTAAGGTAGGGTGGGCAAGGGGTGGGGTGGGGTGGGGTGGGAGGTTAGTGTGGGAGTGCAGGCATCTGTTTCAGCCTTGACTTCCACTCACTCCTCGGTTTTCTTTTACCTCTTCCCTCTGAGGACCTGTTTTATATATCCTTATCTCCATACGATTTTACTCACTTTCGGGGGGATCTGTTGAAGAGAAGAGATTTATGAACACTATATCTAATCCCTCCCGTTCGAGAAGTCTCACAAAAAACGAATAAAACCATCTGAAAATAGTTGGATCTTTATTAGGTCCACTGAAGGACCGGGCCTCATCCTCCTCGGAGGGAGAGTGTTAGCCAGAATGATCTCTTCCTCATGCTGTTAAAGTTTGCGTGGGGAAGGGGTGTCTGTGAGAAGAGTGACGCATGTGGAAATGCAAGTTTTGTATTGACTGCGTGCCTTTGTCAGGTGTGATTATGTCATCAGTAAAAATAACATGGTGCTAATATTATGTAAGCATATGAAAGGACATATTACCAGCACACACTTTAAATGTCCACAATAGCATGGGCTCGAACCCTGTACTCTGAGCTCATTTGTCACAAAATGCGCGCACTTACCACCGAGCCACCGCCGCTCCAGAGACACTATCTAGAAAAATTTCAAAAGCGTATTACGACTTAAGTGATTAATATTGAGTTGGTATGGAGTGAACCTTGGTGGGAACCTTGACTTTTTCCTTGATTTCTTTATTTTTCCTCTCTCTCTCTCTCTCTCTCTCTCTCTCTCTCTCTAATTCAAGATCTGTGTTGGAAAAAGAAGACTTACATATTAGCCCTATAGACCACACGAGATTCATTAAGGTAGACAGTCCGTTTTCTCGGTCTTAATTTTCCCCTAGAATACGACCCGCAGTAGGCAGTTTACATTCAGGTCCCTATTTGTACTTTTGGGTGAACAGGGGAAAAGGGGGAAAGAAACTGAGCCCACCATCGTGGCCGGCGATGTGGTGGGTGTCGGGAGGATGCGGGAGGATGCGTTGGTGAGTCGGGTGGCTGAGCGTAAAGGTGGGGAGGGGGTGTTTGGGGGAAGAAGGGGGAAGAACTTGTGTGTGTGTCTGTGTGCGTTATAATTTTTGATGTTAAGAAAATGTAAAATATTCTCCTTCATAAGCTCTACCATAACCCCTCAACAGACAAGAGTCCCAGCTACGTAGACTTCATGGAGAAAAACTTCCGACCCAACTTCACCTACCAAGACTTCGCCTCTCAGTTCACGGCCGAGTTCTTCGATCCCGAGGAGTGGGTGGAGGTGTTCAAGGCGGCCGGGGTTCGATATCTGGTCCTGACAACCAAACACCACGACGGGTTCACCAACTGGCCCTCGAAATACTCTTGGAATTGGAACAGCGTGGATGTAGGGCCGAGGAGGGACCTTGTGGGTGAGTTGAGATGGATTATGGTAGCTATACTCTTTTTGCTTTAACTTGGCCTGATATTGCGAACTCTCAATCCTGAATGCTGAGATGTAACAGTAGATTAACTTTAGAATATACTAGTCACGAAGAAGTGCGATGGCGAGGATGTAGAGCCATAGCATTGTTTTATCTTGCTGTTGCCCTGGGCGAAATATACTGCGAAAGGACGAACATCTGGACCAAGTTTGGGTGAAAAGATTATAGTTATTTCCGTACTTTAACCCTGTCAGTGATGCTGGAGAGAGATGCCTTCACTTGGTGTCACTGATGTAAGTGAGGGCCTTCTCTGCATAGTTGTGCACACATCCTTCAGTTCCCTTCCTATCCCCCAAAAGGAAGATGGTGAGTTGTAGGGTGAAGACAGCTTCACCCTGCAGTCCACCAGGTTCATGTTTCAGATGAACCTGGGATTACGGCCAACCCCTTCGATGTGGATTATATCTCTTTTAAGTTTATTCTTCCTGCTACCAGACAATAATATCATTTTAGGAAGTCCCTTCATAATGAAGGGGCTTATTAATAGTACTGTTTATCCAACTAAGATTTAAAAAGCTGACTAAGATTATCAATAGATAGAAAGAATGTATTGAAAAACATCCTCAGGATCAAAGGAGAAAGCCATGTTCGCATCGCTCACTAAGTTATCTTACCGCGTAGATGGTACAGACTTGATTTACCATTATTCTGTGAGCAGTCGTAGGAAACAAAGAAATATCATGTTACAGATTACCTGTGATAACACACAGTTTTCAATGAATTAACAGGCATGATAATTCCAGGCAGACTTAGTTTTCCCAAACAGAGCTGTTGCTAAATCTATTGTGGCTGAAATGTTTAGGTAAAACTATGTTTAATATGATACTTGTCTTACATTTCAGGCTTTCCCCAGCATCCGAAGGTTCATATAGCTTTGTCTCGGTTTATCTAATGGTATCATAGAACATTTGTAGCTCCTATACTCTGTTCACTTTGACTAGACTTAAAATTACCATCTCTCCTTCTTGTATGCTGTGCTGTGACGAGATTAACACTAGAATATGGTGCTAATCGCAAGGAAGTGCTGTGGAAAGTATGTAGAATCATATTATTGTCTCATTCTGCTTCTGAGCTGCAGGAATTAACCAGAGAAACGACGAAAATCTCCGCCAGGTTAAAAATGTGAAAGAACTATAATTTATACAGATCTATCAGTCAGTTTACCTGGTTGTCTATCTATATGTATCTGTGTATCTAAATTATTTCCCTCTACCGACAGGTGATCTAGCAAAGGCAGTGAGGAGTTCAGCGCCGGACATTCACTTCGGGCTGTACCACTCCCTCTACGAGTGGTTCAACCCGCTTTACCTCAATGACAAGGCCAACAACTACTCCACAAACTCCTTCGTTGAGGCCAAGACCATGCCGGAGCTGTACGAGTTGGTCAGTTCACAGCTTCCTTTGTTTCGGTTTGTACGGTGGGGCGGGATAAGTGCACCCAGCAAAGATGGGTGTTATATGGGCATTGACATTGCTAGTAGGAAGGCTCGTAGAAGTTCAAGACAGAGGTAGAAAATGGCTGGGATGGGTGTGGAGAAAGGTGGATGGGATTGACAGGGATGATGCTTTGTGATGAGGTAGTGTGACGATAATGCCCTTTGAAGATGGATGTTGCTGCTCGGGAGGGATGCGTTTATGTGGTAGCGCTGATATAACCGGGAGGCTCTGCTGTCTAGATATACAAACGTTCTTTAGCTCCCTCTGCATATATCCTCTAAAAGGAGGGTGGTAGACTGCAGGAGAAAAGCAGCTTAAGCCTGCATTCCACCGGGTTCTCGTTTAAGATGAGCTCTGGGTCACATGTCAACCCCTCCAAAATAAAAGTGTTTTGAATTTGCTGGTATGGACATGGTGATGGCTTCATTCAAATGAAACCATGCACTTGTTGTTCTGATACACCTTGTGTCTTACAACAGCTAAAAAGTGGCGAAAACTCGCTCTCATCTGGGTGACCATCTGATGTCACTGTGTTTGAGTGATTTGGAGTACTGTAGCATGTTTAACTTGACAAAGATCCCAATCCCTTTCATGTCGGTTGATGGCATTGTGTGGCTAGGTTGGAAAGCTGAACTGAATAGTTATCAAGGAGATTCATTCGTGTCTCATAATTTGGGTTCATCGATTTTCATGCAACCACGATTTAGAATTCTAGTTTTGGATGTGGCTTATTTCTGTCAGATGAAAACAAACGACTTTAGTTAGTTAACTTTTGTGTATCTCTATTTTGTACCCCTTCCAACTCCTCCCATAACCTAGTACCCCTCCTAACATCTCCTATTTGCAAATATCCCAGCTAACACCTCCCAGTACTCCTTTAATCACCCAGTACTCCTCTTAACACCTCCCAGTACTCATCTAATCACCGAATACCATTCTAACACCTCCCAGTACTTCTTTAATCACCCAGTACCTCTCATTACACCCCCTAGTACCCCTTTAATCACCCAATACCCCTCCTAACACCTCCCAGTACTCTAATCACCTAGTACCCCTCCTAACACCTCCCAGTACTTCTTTAGTAACCCAGTACCCCTCCTAACACTTCCCAGTACTCCTCTAATCATCTTCCATCATCTTCAGGTGAAAGAGTACGAGCCTGAAGTGATCTGGTCTGACGGTGACTGGGAGGCTCAGGACTGGTACTGGAACTCCACCGTGTTCCTGGCGTGGCTCTTCAACTCGTCCCCGGTGAAGGACTCGGTGGTGGTCAACGACAGGTGGGGCATCGGCGTCACTTGCAAACACGGGTCCTTCTTCACCTGCTCCGATAGATACGACCCAGGTGACGTAACTACCTGAAAAAATCTGGTTTACGTGTTAATAAAAAGTACGGTGATAGTTACTCTCATATTACTCCTTGCAAGGTTCAGAGACCAAAGACTGCAGTTCTTTCACCTTAACTTTAGATTTTTGTCCTTCTGCAGTTTATTTCATTTAATCCAGTGGCAGAAAACACAGTGGTACAGCTTCTACATACTTCTACATTTCTAACTGGCATCATATTCTGGTCTCAGTTTATTATTACAGATCAGCATCTTGGATGGAAAAATTGCTGCTTTAGGCCAGGTTTAAGTGAACACCTAAGGACTTCGTCACAGTGAGGTCAGAGATGGCAATTTTAGGCCAAGTCAAAGTAAAAAGAATAAAGGCTCCTAAGGGCCTCGTCACGCAGATCCGAATGTGTGATGATGTAGCCCGGGGTAAAAGTTTGAGTACGAACACCCTGATTTACTGGGCCGTTTTGGGGGCATTCCGTTTTTCTATGACAGACACGATGTATTTTGAGAAGGTTTATGCCAAGCACGTGAGCCAGTGAAATGTGGTGACCTTGTTTCAGTCGTTACCCCAGTTTACACTGTCGGACAGTCAAAATATGTCCGATTCCAGCCGCAGTGTAACGAGGTCCTATTCAAGAACATTTAGCAATAGATTACTGGCATATGCACTAGGTAACATTCACCATCATCATCATCATCATCATCCAGACCTCTATTCCCACCCCTAGGATGAGGTGTGGTAGGATCCAGAAAATATGATTGAGAAATTAACCAAAGAGTGCTCAGTTGAATGAGCCACACTCCCATTCACTCACCATTCAAGCCTCCGGAATCCTGACAAGCATAAACACCCATAGTTATGCTCTTCATACCGCCTGTTACCTAGATGATTTAAACTCTTCCAGCCCTTTCATATTAATTAGAGCCAATACACACAATGTCTGACCTGCACACCGATTAACACCTCAGACCATTTTTCCCCGCGTACAACTCCACTCCTCATTGCAACCCCATTCCCCATTGCAGAGGTGTTGCAGAAGCACAAGTGGGAGAATGCCATGACTCTGGACAAAGCATCGTGGGGGTACCGACGCGAGGCCACTGTGAATGATTACCTTACCATCCACGACCTGCTCACTATACTTGCCCAGACCATCAGCTGTGGAGGTCAGTTCATCTTTGATACTATTTAATATTCCATTTAATATGTTGCCTATTACCGCATCCTGCAAGGGGTGGCCTCAGCAAATGCAACGTAGGCTGCACTGTCCTGTAATGACCTGTCCTTCTATCACATCACCTCCCCATGTTGTTTTCGCATTCTTCTTGACCTGCATCTTTTGCTTCTTTCCGCTGCCATGCATGTACACTCACGGTCAAAATTTCCTCTGAGGTGCATTAATTATGCTCACCTGTTGGAACAGTTTATTTTGAACATACAGTGAGATGCTGTTATTGCTATAGATACCAGGTACTGTAAAAGCACCAAAGTTCGGACCTACTTCAGTCACTGGCTGTTTACTATACCTGGAAAATGAAGCTGCGAATCTGATTTAAAATATGGTGTATTCCGAATTTCGGTGCTTGTACCCGGGCATGAGCAGGGAGGAACGTTTGACTGCGAGTGCATTATGGGTCGTTACATTTGTTTTTCCATTCGTAGTGCCAACACAGGTCCGCATAATCAGTGAATTTCGATGATGTGTGGCAATCCGTAAATGGAAAAATTGGCTTCTCGGCTATTTTTTCCTCTCTCAGCTTTAGTAATTTGTTTTATTTTTTTCTCCATTATCGGTAAAACTAACTACTACAAATTCTGTCCAGGCAACATACTGATCAACGTGGGTCCCACTCACGACGGCCGCATCCCGCCTATCATGGAGGAGCGACTGAGGCAGTTGGGGGCCTGGCTGGAGATCAACGGGGCGGCTGTGTACGAGACCAAACCATGGGCTCACCAGAATGACACGCTCACCAAGGGAGTGTGGTGAGTTTTAGGGGATAATACGTTGCAGGCACATCTGCCCACCCACTTTTTCTCCCTATCTATGTGTAAGATTATCTATGTCTGTCTGTCTGTCTGCCTTCTTTCCTTTCTTTCCTTCTTTGATTCTTTCGTTCGTTTTCACCCTTCAATGTTAGTTTGTCATAAATACTCTTCTTATCCCCGTTTTCTTCCCTCCCTGTGTCTGCTACTTTGGACCAGTTCAGACCGGCTTAAGCTACATAAACTTCTCTAGACATTAGTAAGAATGCATTGAGGACCACTCTCATTCTGAATGCTCTTCCTGTTGGCTTAGTTATGTAAAGAGAAACAAAAGGAAGATAGTATATCATTTGAACTATTGGCGTAATTGTTATGACTTTGTAAATGCATCTTCCTCATTTTAAAGAGAAAAAAAAATATGATAACCATAGCCTCTTAGTCATCAGGGTCACTTGAATGGAGTTCTTGACTTGCCATAACGTGGAATAAATCTGCATCTTACCATACAGTTTTCAATGAGAATGTAGTTACCATCAGCAAAAGTTACAGTATTCATTATTAAGGATATATTCATGGGAAATACTTGTGACAGCCGTTAATACAGTATCTAATATACTATAATTCTGTGTGTGTGTGTGTGTGTGTGTAGCCCGCTGAAACTGGAAAAAAGATTGTAATGAAACTTGGCAAGGTAATTGCAGTTGAGTCACAGACGGGCCCGTTTCAGTTTCAAGTAGATTGGGGGGGGGGGGGGGGAATCGAGAAAATGTGCTCGAAGTTGCTGCCCCATTCACCCACTATTCCCCTTCTCTGTATCTATTTACCGATGCACCTCTCTTTCTCTTTACGTATTATTCTGTCATAATTTCCCTCCCCCCCCCCCCCTTCCTCCAGTCTCTGTTGCAGGTACACTAGCAAGGCAGACCACGTATACGCTATGGTGTTGAACTGGCCAGACCAAGACCAGCTGCACTTGGCTTCCATCACCCTCACAAACCACACACACATTTCTATGTTAGGCTACCAAGACTACCATATGGGGCTACTCAAGGTTAGTTCTGGAGTCAAAATATTGTTTATGGTAATATTGTCCTTTGTCTGTCTCTCTGTCTACCTGTCTGTCTGTCTGTCCACCTAGCTGTCTACTTGTCTATCTCAGTGTCTATCTTCCTATCATTGTATATCTGTGTATCTATCCATCCTTGTATATCGGTCTCATCAGTTAATCAGACTATCTATATATCTATCTACCTGTGTATATCTATCCAACTGTGACTTCTAGGCTCGTATTCTCGTCAGCTGCGGAGACTTTCCATCACCTCTTCCTCACCACTTATTTCAGCATAGGACACATTAACATCATCCTGTATGTTATTTATCTCACCTGTATCGATATTAACCCTTTGCATCCTGGTAAAGTTTGATAGTTTATCTTTGCTGCTGCCAGACAGTTTTATTCAGCTTTGCAAAGACCTCTCGTACCGAAGGAGAATATCTAGGTTGTATCTAAGTCCTCCACGACGAACATTCAATTCTGAGCTGAGGAAAATCGTCAGGAGAGGACAATAATAAACTAAAAAAAAGTAATTATTCGGACCGAAGGGATTAGAATAATATAAAAAGGCAAACAAAGAATATTAGTGAGAAATATGAAAAAATGAAAAACTACGGTAGAGTTGTCTAAATATGACCTCGAATTAGGTACAGTTCGTTCACCTTAACTTCGTCCAGATTTTTGTATGTTTGTAGCTTAATCCTCGTAGTTCTAGGGCAGAAAATGGCAATATTACGGCTTTATCTCCTTTTCATTGCCCTGTTTCGTGATTAGCACCATATTTTAGTGTAATTCCTTGTTGAAACTCAGCATTCAAGATGGGGAAATAGCAATTATAGGCCATATTAACATGAAAAGAGTACCGGTATAGTAACCAAGGAGACTCATTCCTACCTCATAACTTAGGCTCATCGAAGTTCTTGCAACCACGACTTAGTAATAAAGTTATGAGAGTGGTCCAGTTCTGTCAGGTGAAAGCAAACGCACTATAATATGTGTGTCTTCCTCCTAACAGTTTCTACCCATCGCTGACTCCGGCACAGTAGAGATCACCTTCCCGCCCATGTCCAGGGTTGCCAGTCAGTGGGTCTGGGTCCTCGACATGACCGGTGTCACTCCGGCGTAATATTTCACAACCGGTACTGGTCAAGGACGCCTTCATGTGTTGGTACAAATATAAGTGGGCGGTGGAGTTGCCCGGTCATGCAAGTGACCCTCAGCTCCCCCTCTATCCCAATAATAGAGGAAAGTGGATCGGATTGCAGGGGAGGGACCCCTTTAGCCTGCTGTCCACCAGGTTCACGTTCAGATGACCCTGAGACAACAACAACAACAACAACATATCACAGCCAACACTCCATATCGCATAGTACACGTACGTCACAGGCGACACTCTGGCCAAACAGCTTTTTGCAGATTTAGTAATAGTTCTTCCATATAAACAAATCACTGCACTACAAAGTCAAGAAACAAAATATAGTAATGTTACGTGTACCTTTTTTTTTTTCTGTGGTCCTAATAATTGATATTGCAGTCTGTTTAACTGACATTTTACATCATGTCGGATTCATAAACAAATTTATGGTCAACTGCCTCGTAAATGTGAGATGTTTTTGCAGGAAGAACAACGAAAGCATAAAGAGTGTGTCCATTTTACCAAGACTCTGATTCCCAGACTAACTTACGATGAATTCCTTGCTGTAACTCAGGACTTGTTCTTGTATGACGAACAATGAACATGGGAAGATTTTTACCCTCTTGTCCCGTCATTCTTGCGAAAAACAACTTTGGGTTACGATAGGGAAGCGATCGTAAGTTTTGAATCTGGACACAGATTGCTTATGTGTTGCCTCCACTCCTATTATCCATTGCACCGTAACCTGAAGGGAAGGAATGGTGTCTCGTAGGCCTGTACAATAAACCTATTGGTAACTGTAAAATTTACGATGGATTATTGCTTTGATTCTCGTGTTTCTTATGGAATTACGAATATCACACGAAAAGATAAGTAACGAATATGAAAGAGTATATTTGCTTACGAATCTGTTTTTTTCTCCAATCCGAGCAGTGACATATAGGATCTAGGTAAGTTTACGGTACCCGGCAAAAGAAAACGTTCACATCAACATCAAAGAAAACGCCTAACTTTGGATGATGAAAGGTAAAATTACATGCAGGTTAGGGCGATATGGAGGATTTTCGCAGGATTTTTCTCATGGGTGAATGTGAAGTGTAGTCAGGCGGATTTTAGATTTTGCTGCATTCTTGAAAATGTTAGTATGCAACATTGAAGACTGGACCAGGTACGTGCTAAACCTTGAGGAACAGTGTTAATATGGCAAAATAACCGAGAAATGTGCGTGTGTGAGAGAGAGAGAGAAAGAGAGGCTTAATATCAGCATTACAATGACTTTCTTTCTGCATCCGAATGACTTTATTTTAGTCAAGAACTTTTCTAATGAAGAGTAGACACAGAACAAACTTACTCGTACTCCAGTTTTAAATCTCTCT
>JAGKTI010031720.1:0-12065 GCA_018397915.1 Birgus latro
GGGAGAGGTCCCAGGAACAAAATAAAATAGGTTTCATAGGTTCCTGGTGGGGGGAGGGGTGCACGGTAGGCCTCTCGGGTCCATGGTCTATAACCACTCAGTCCCAGAAAACTTTACAGCGTCTGTATTGGTAGGTTCTTGGATAATTGATGATCGCCTTAGTTTTTTCCTCATTGGTATGAATACCTTCTGCATCTACTACATCCCCTAGGAAGTTTATTTTCTTCCTTAGGAAGTCACATTTACTGAGGTTGAATTTCAAACCAGCTAGTTGTAGGCGCTCAAATACTTGTTGAAGCATAGCAAAATGTTCAGGGATTGATTTACTCACAACAATTATGTCATCTAAATAAGCAAAAAGAGAGTGACCCATCATGCCACTGAAGACTGAATGGATAAGTCTCATGAATACTGAAGGGGCATTCCTTAAACCGAAAGGAAGCCTCTTAAACTGAAAATATCCAAAAGGGGTGCTGAAGGCTGTTATAGGGTGAGATGATTCTTCCATTTCTACTTGCCAGTAGCCACTGAGTAGGTTTAGGGATATAAAGACTACGTTGTTTTCACCTAGAGACTCTAGCAAATCTGTGAAAACTGGCAATGGAAAACGGTCTGGTACGGTTACAGAATTTACTCTACGATAGTCCACTACTGGTTTAAAGTGGCTGCCCTTCTTCGGGACTAAGAAAAGTGGGCTATTCCATGGACTGACAGAGGGTTCAATACTGTCCTGATCTAACATTTTTTGTACTATCTCATCTATCTCTCCTCAAGCTGTGAGGCAGTCGATACGCTGGTATGTAGATTGGCTGACTACCGGGTACTAGTTCTATGTGATATTTGACTAAGTCTGTCCTGCCCATAGGCTCTCTGGGTAAGGCTATAACATATTGTAAAGACTGCAATAGACTGAATAATTGATCTTTATGTTGTGAGAAATCTGTACTAGTCAGACTTGAAAGCATGTCAGGTGAAAGAGTCGGAGCAGATCCCTTAGAACGATGGCATAGACACCTGTCGGATTGCTGTCATCATCATCTGCAGTATCATCATCTGCAGTAGGTATGGAAAATACATCCTGGTACACCTTTACGGCCGCTGGGTAAACCGAGAAATCTCCAATTTTTACACCACTTTAAAGCTTCAGTGGAGCATTAGTGACATTTAGCAAGTACAGATAACACAAGTTGTCCTCCAACACAGTACACCATGCCGACTCATAAGTTAAGCCATTCACACAACATGTCTCAGGTAATGTTAGTACATCCACTCCTTCTTTCGCACCTACAACTCGAACAGAGACCTTGTTAATCCATTCAAACATTCAAACCCAATGACTACATTTGTAGTCTGATTTTCAAAAATTCCGTGATTTTTTGTGATATGATTATATGTTGAAATATGGGTCTCAGTCCCTTATCTGGTTTCCCTGTAGCACACTGCAGCTGAAAATATAATTTTCCAGAAGTTAGCCCTGGGTTTAATTGTTCTTAGAAAATTTTAAGTTCACCAATTTTGGGGGAATCTCTTACACCATCCTATTCAAACCTGTCTGGCAACAGCTGTAGGAGACTCCTGCTCCTAGCATTCTCTCAGGCACAAGCTGAATGTCACATAAAACAGACACAGAGGGCAGATCACCAATTGTTCTTATACCCTTCTCATACGGTGAGTGTGAATTTTGAAGACTACTTATGTAGTCATTGGGCTAATGACCTGTAACCACTGCTCTTTACCCATGACTTTGTTGATTGCGATACTACGTTTACATTTATCAGTACATGAATACAGGTTCTGAACGTCGCAATTTATGAACTGCTGTTGAATATAAAACATGTGTCTGTTATATCTTTATGATATTCCACTGTTATATATTCTTCATAATATGTTTTTGGACAAGATAAGGAAATGGACTAACAAACGTGTTATGGACAAAGGATTGTATGTTATCGGTTCTTGTGGGATGCTGTACATTTCAGTGAAGATCTCGAGGGAGATACTGATTTTGCCATTACTGGCCCACCAGCTGGTGGTGATGGCAGTGATGCTGAACAACAAGATAACGATAACCTTCCAGATGAAAAGACGATGCCAGAAGAGATTGCCAGTGAAGTGGATGTGTTTTATGAGGAGCCTGTTGAAAATGATTAAATGATAGTATGAGACAAAAGAGATCTACCCACATGGAAACAGCCATATTGCTCCTCAGCCAGACCTGATCTGAGACAAACAAGGAAGTGGGAAACAGATCCTAATGAAAAAAAAAAAAATTGCCCTGACCTTCCTGGAGTGCCTGAGTGGTATGGTTTGATAAAAGTGTTTCAGCACATGCTCAGCCATCTTGTCCGTGAGATAAATAAGTATGTAAAGAGAGACTGTAACATCCCAAGCTTTCAAATATCATGTGAAATGTGCAACTTTCTTTGTTTATTACTGCTCTCTGGATACAACTTTCTCACAAATGAGATAGATTATTGCAGTAAATCACCTCATCTATTCTGTCGAGCTTTTGCAGAAACTATGAGTCACAATCGTTTCCAGCAGATCCAACATGTACTCCATGCAGCTGATAATCAGTCACTTGGTTCAGAAAAAATTGGAAGATCAATCCTCTCTGAAATTCTAAACGAGTCATTACTGATGTTTGGTGTACTTCATGAACATCTTAGCACTGATGAGGTTGAGGTTTCATATTTTGCAAGGAATTCATAAGAGGAAAGCCAATCAGGTTTGGCAGCTCTAGTGGAATGCCTTACGGGATTACTATATATGAAGGAAAGGATGGAAAGCACAGCAAAGAGACTCCTCTTGGTACACGGGCTGTTATGGACTATCTCAAAGTATGTGAAAAGCCTACCTCTCACCACATTTTTTCGTTAACCTCTTTACTTGTTGATCAGAATGATCTGAAATCTCTTGGATACAGAGCACAATAAGGAAAAATTGTACAAAAGGGTGTGTATTGTAAAATGTAGCAGAGATGAAAACAAAAATGGAAGAGGTTCATATGATTATAGATCAGATGGAGATGTCGAGATAGATGGAATGATATCTCAGTAGTAACTTTATATCGAAATGCTAGTGGAGTTGATCCAATTACAAAAGTAAAACGATAGGAGAAAAAGAAAGGACCTATAACGATCTCTCAGCCACGCCTTATTGCACGTTACAACAGTGGAATAGGTGGAGTAGTTATCATGGACAGAGCATTGGAAGATTACAGGCAATCACTCAAAGGAAAGAAATGGTACTGGCCTCTGCATGTAAATGCAGTAAATATTGCAGTAGTTTACAGTTGGAGAGTTTATCGGCTGTGTACAAATGATCAAATGAAGCAAAAAGAATTCTGATTGAAGCTTAGTTGCAGTAATGCTGAAGCAGTCACAGCCAAGGCCAAAAGCAGAATCATTACCTGGTCCCTCTTATTCAGTCCCTGTAGAAGTCAGAACAGACAACCAAAACCATAACCAAGAGAGCTGTCCAGTATGTGTGCAAGACGAAAAATTGTAGAATTCAGTGCGACAAATGCAATAAGTCAATGCATTTGAACAACCGCTTTCAAATATACCATAAGAAGTAACTTTTTGATTCCCTAACAATAATGTTAATTTTCCTTGGAATCTTTGTAATCTAGAATGAGGTATTTTGTTTCAAAATTTATTTATTCTACCTTTTTCTTATGAATGATGATTTGTGCCGTATGATAACGATAAATTCTTGTGATGGAAATGTATACTCGTACAGGACATGTGAAAAAAGAAATGGTTTGTGAAGAAATACACTTATGACTACAGTATTCCATTTATTTTTCCCTTTGTCCTTGATATTAGAAATTCCGTTAAGCAAACCAACTGAGAATTTTATGCGATACCAGTGTCCTGAAAGCGCTGTATATCTAAAAGTAGCAAAAAAAAAAAAAAAAAAATCTAGGTTGTCAAAGGGCTTAAAATAGGGAAGTGTTGAGCGCATCCCCAGTAGCCTACTGCCCAATGACTTCATCTGTAGTTATGAAAATTTTGAGGGCAAGAAGTAATTAATCATCAAAATAGGGTAATATATCCCTTAATATGTCCAGTGACAGTAAAATACTTGAATATGAAAGAATTTTGAAAATATTAAGATAGGTTGGGTGTGCCTGGGTTCAACTCATGTGGTAACAAAATTGTGCACTAATTTGTTACTGCACACCACGTCTCTGCGTGTTCGAGAACATCATTCAAACTTTGTGAGGTAGTTAACTAAGACGTGTCTGAGTCGGCTATAGTGCCGTTGTTAGAGGGGTTTGTAAGATCCATTATTGAGTGCTTACAGGGTGTATCATCAGGTGTTGAGGAATTTGCTTCTTTGCTCTCAGACAGTGGTTGATTTATCTCTACTCTCAGATGATGATGGTGAGTATTCGTCTGTACTCTCAGGTAGTGGTGGGTTCAGGGGGGACTGAGTTAATGTGAGAAGGTACAGGACGTAGATATTGCATTCTGCAAGTATATACTGGGAACCCATATATGTCTGTACTACCACAGGCAGGTAATAGTGCGATGCAGTATTGTGCCATGGTGGTATATCAACAAGGGCATCTGCTGCATATCTGAGGACGTTAGTAACATGAAATTCTACTGTGATAGGGGTCAAGGCTCAATCTACACCTTTTCACCCTCAAATTAAAATAACTGAACTTCAAATTAAAACAACTGAAGTTTGATTTAAAACAAATGAAGTTTAATTTAAAACAGCTGAAGTTTAATTTAAAGTAAATGAAATTTAATTTAAAACGAAGTTTAATTTAAAAGAACAGAAATTTAATTTAAGACAACTGCAGTTTAATATAAAACATCTGAAGTTTAATTTAAAATAAGTGAAATTTAATTTAAAGCAAGAAGTTTGGATACGTCGAGCAGACCAACCAGCAAAAAAGCGCGGAGGTTTTCGTCAGACAAAAATTCGTCAAGAGCATATCGACATGATGATACAGTATGTGGAGGAAAACCCAGTTATCACACTGAAGGAGATTGCTGACAGGCTTGCTAATGAAACTGGCATCCATGTGAGCACCAACACGACTCACAAGTATCTGGACGGTCAAATGTATTCAGTGAAAATGGTACATCCAGAACCTGTCTCTGCGAACTCCGAGGCAGATAAACACAAACGGAAGAACTATGTGGAAAAACTGATGAATAGGATTGGACGTGGGAAAACTGTAGTTTACATTGATGAAATGAATGTGAATCTTTTCCTGCGCCGATCTCAGGAGCGTGCACGTAGGGGAGTTCGCTGCATGGTGAAAAGTCCTACATCAAAAGGAAAGAACATACATATACTCGGTGGAATTTCACAGCATGGCATTGTCTGCTGGGAACGCAGGAGGGGTAGCTACAAGAAGGAAGACTGTCAAGATTGGCTGCCTTGAATGCTCTGCACAATTACTGTCTCGTTGACGTAATTTATTGTAGTTTAATGTAGTTTATCGTAGATGGGTTCGTTGTTACTGCTGCCCACCAATCTCGATAACGTGGTCGTAGGTACTTGCAGGGAAGTAGGAAAGTCGATTATGGGTTATTTAGTGCAACCAGAATAAAGTCGTGAGACGCATTATCAACGAGGTGAGTTACAGCACTCTTGGGTTACTGAGTGTTATTGTACAGTTATATTGACAGTGATTTACAAACGAACTTAGCGTGACGGCCAGTCTCCCCTTTCTCCTTACTCTGCCCTAATTGTGCTCTCGGGCATTATCTACCCCTTTCTGATGTGAAGGGCTTCTCTCTGACATTATATACAGGTAGGAGACGATGTTGCGTGAGGTAGTAGTGTCTGGAAGGTATCCTGTGCACGTGGACTTCCACATGTTTGAACGTCATGAAATTCTTGGTTTGTCTGGACTACGAGGATGTTAAGAATTTTTGATGGTCTGGGACAACAACACTGTGTATAATATCATGTGAAATTTGAAACTACTTCGTTTACAGTGTATAGACATTATGTGAATTGGCAATGTGTTCGTTTCCATTAGACAGTACTTCCTGTACATTGTGTTTATGAGATATATATAATGCCTATAAAATATCTACAGCTGAGCCTCTTGACAGTATCGTTGTTGTCTGTAATAATGCACCCGTTAGTGCTGGCCTTGAGAGTGTCGTTGAGGAAGAGGAGTTCTGCGGTGTAGAGATGTTATGGGGAAGCCCATATAATGCTCCAGTAAACCCCAGTGAAGAGTGCTGGAGTGTCATGAAAGCCACTGTGAAACGCGGTTTTGGTAGCTAATTCTACTTCCATGATGAACACTTCCCCAGAGGGTATGACACAGACAGAATATAGATTGCAGTATCTTGATGCAGCATTGATAATGCCATATCAGCCATCACGCCAATGCTGCGTCTGAAAACCTGCAGCCATGTGCAGAAACATTTTCCTGATGTGATGCAACTCCAAGATCTTCAATTCGATGACAACTAAATGTTTCAGTCTGTGCAAACAAGGGCAATGTAATTTTTTCTGCCTTTATGTTATAAGTCACACTTTGCTTTGGCTTTTTTTTTTTTTTTTTCATATGACCATGAAAGGAGTACCCATTCATTATCATGTTTCTTTGGACAGAATGTTTTTGTGTAAATTGTATAAAGGAAATGTTCTTTAGATTACAAATCACACACACAAGGAATACCAATAATTATCATCAATCTTCTGGCTAAATGATTTTCGTGCAATTTTATTTACAAAGGTTATGACCATTTGGTATTACAGTAGATCACATACATTTTAGATTTATCTCTCTTAACATGACATACAAGGAATACATATTCTTTATCATGTATCTTTTGATTGAGTTTTCTTTAATTTTGCTACAAAAGAAAATTACCATTTCGTAATAAATCATATTTTGCTTTCTTTATTCACTTTAAAACAAGAAATACCCATTTATTATCATGTTTCTTTTGTTTTTTCTTGTATGGCTTGTATAGTAATTAAACGAAGATACAAGGAATAGCCGTACAACTGGAAGTAATTTTTTGTTGAGAAAATATAGTCATATTAATCAATAATGTATTTTTAACCTAACATTTCATATATTTTAAATTGCTATTCTTAAGCTGATAAAAATCAGAGTTCATAATTGTAAGTCTAATAAAAGCATAGTCCTGTTTCAATCTGCCATCACTTAATTATATATAAAGTTGTTTGTTTTAAAATAAACTTCAGTTCTTTAAAATTACATTTCAGATGTCTTAAATTAAACTTCACTAATTTTAAATTAAACTTCAGATATTTTACATTAAACTTTAGTTGTTTTGAATTAAACTTCAGGTATTTGAAATTAAACTTCTGGTATTTTGAATTCTACTTCAGGTGTTTAAAATTAAGCTTCAGATGTTTTAAATTAAACATCAGTTGTTTTAAATTAAACTTCAGTTGTTTTAATTTGAAGTTCAGTTATTTTAATTTGAGGGTGAAAAGGTATAGTTGTACCTCTAAATTGACTCTTCCCTCGACCTTAAACTCTGAGCCATCTACACCGCAGAGGCGAATGTCAGGCAGCTCAAGGAAACCGACCTTATTGTTTGTTCCCCTGATGATGTTTAAAGAGGTATCTGAGATCATATTTACCATAGATCCTGTGTCTATGAAAAATGATGTTTGTATGTCATCACTCCATCCTAGAATGACTAAGCCTGAAGAAGTTATAGCCCCTACTTGGCGAATGGGGAGTTGCTTTTCTGTCGTTACGTTACATTGTTCCGATACGGGCGCTCGTCTTCCCCTGACTGGCGGCTGTTTAGGTAACGATATTCTTCAGTAGTCTGAGTTGTACTGTTCTTATGATACTTGCATTTAGGACGACGTGATCGTGAAGGCGTAAGCTGTCTTCCTTGTGAGTGATGTCATTTTTGATTCCGGTTGCAACTGGATTCTCGATGTCTGGTAATACCACAGTGCCAGCACACAATCGAGGATTGTGTGCTCTGTCGGACATTAGACTGATCACGACCGGCGGTCGGCCATCGGTGCCGTGAAAGGGAACGGGTAGTGTTGGGTTTTCCCCGTGTAGTGGGACGCCAATGCGAGTAGTCTGATGAAGTGGTAGAGGTGTGGCAGACCTGCGAGGCCGAGCGGCGATTAGTGGCCTGATGAGTAATGTTCGAGCCTGTTCTTTCTTGGATGGTCTTTGACACTAACAATTTTATCTCCTGGACTGCAACCAATCTGTAGGGTTATCTCTCTTTGTCTGGTATCCATCCAGTTTACCCCTTAACCGCGGGTCGTCACTTTCGTGACGGTTGGGTGCAATGGATCATACCGCGGGGCGTCACTTGAGTGACTCTGTTATTTTTAATTTCCCTGGGCTTTCAGGTGGTGAATTGTATCATCTAGCAGCACTGCCAATGTCCAACAATAGTCAGAGCTGCTAATGTCATCAGTACTCCCATCCATTGTTGACAATTTAGCCATTTTCCCCCATTCTAGACTCCCCTCCCTACCTCGCCTCCATTACCCTCTCGTGTCGTCTGCTCAGCCGCTCAGTGCTAAGTAAATCTTTCCCGGATTTTTCCACTGTTTTCATCCATTGAAATGAGTCCTATGCCCTATGCCATACACCTGGAATTGGCTAATTATCACTGGGCAACATCCAACCTGCACTCGTTCGCTAATTTCCCCTGCTTTTTTTCCTCGTGAAATATGCCGTATGAGCTACTCTCGTAATATAAATGTATATAAGAAAGGAAGGGAGAAGCCTGAGTGATATTTATATTCACGTGGAACTACCTAATTTATTATGTATTGTCTAGATTTCCTACGACTTATTTCTTAGCATATACATTAGCAGCTGACATTTTCAACTCTTGGCTACCGAGATACAGTCAGTTTGCTCTCGTCCTTCATGGTGAAATGATGCTCCTCTATTTCTGCCGCATTTGTGCCTATTATAAAAGGCCCTGTGACCTCTACCCTACTAAACATCGTGTGGGAAGCGGTAAAGGACTGTAGATATATATAAGTGTAATAAAGTACTAGAAATAATGAAGTGTGAGTGTGTATATGAGTAAGAAATGACAGAATACCAGCGGCGAATTAGCTCGAGTGGGAGGCTTGTACGTGCTTGTATTTTACATTGCTTTCAGTGTTTTTCTTTTTAGTATGGATTCCAAACTACTTGGCAGTGGTATTCAGATTAGGGGATGTCGGGAAGTGTAAAGTGGAGACTTAGTTACCCAAATTCAGAAGTCTCCACAAGTCCTACGATAGTAGACGAGTGCTAAAAAAAATATCCCAGGAGAAAGATGAAGGTATGTGCCATAAGTATGTTTAATTATAATATTCTAGGGCTAATAACTGATTTTTGGCAAATATTTTTATAAAGTCAGTTGGAGCGCGAATATCCCCGCGGGAATGGCCCGGCACGCCTCGGACAACCCCACAGTGTAGGGGTTAAAAATCTCAGGTAACCTAGCAAATCTCCAAAGTTTTTTACTGAAAGCATAGGAGTTCCAGCAATATCTTCTACCCATTGTGTGCCTAGCAACAACTGTCGCATCTCAGAACTAGTGTCGTTCATTGCAGCTGCTTCCTCAAATAATTTGGCATTTTGAGCTGGGACTTTCATGTCCTCCTCTATCTGGGTGAGGAGATTAGTTAAACCAGTGAAAGATGCGGCATTTGAATGCTGGCATTAGAGCTGTATTAATTCCTTTTGGAAGTTAACAAATGTTTTAATGTCATCAAAATGACCTGCTCAGATCGCAGCCCCTATTTCCGACTTGCCTTGGTTTTAACTGACCCATAAGATAAGAGATTCTGAGGGGTTCATCTGTTATTCGCCGATTGTGAATGTCCGTTTCGACCTCTCTGAGGAAGTCTTAGATTGACCAGGTTGTGTCCTCCCCCATAAATTTTGGGCGGGTTGCCTCGTCCAAATAGATTAACTGTGGAGGAGGGGGTGTATTAGCCATAGTTGGAAGAATGTGAGTTTGTGAAAGTTTGGAAGTTACTGAAGTAGTTGGTTGAAAGGGAGAGAAAGTAGTGGTAGTTATATGTAGTTGAGGTGGGAGATGAAGTGGTGCAGGAGAGCTAATGATAGAATTTGAAGGAGCAGGGGTAGAAGGAAGTTCTAAAGAATCATTGAAAGATGAAGAGATACGAGTATCTGGATTTATGGGATCTGGATTTAAAGTATCTGGGTTATTTAGAGTAGAAGGAGTAGCAGTAGTAGTGGTGATGGTTGTGGTGGTGAGAGTGGTCCGTGGTAGGTGTGGTGTGAGCTGAATAATTGTGGTACATTCGGCCACTGCGTAGGTGAGTCACGGAATCATTATCGGTATGTAGTTGCTCAATTTCAGTTTCGTGCCTCAGGCGAATGGGAGAGAGCTCAGTATATTTGAAGTAAGACATGTAGGGCGGTGAAAAAATTTATAAGGAGTTAGAGAATGAAAATGTTTATATTTACAATGTGTGGATGAGGGAATAGGCAATATTTACAATGGTTATGAGGGCTTACATGCGCAATGGAAGTGAAAATGAATGAAGATGAATGGGTTGGGCTTAAATAAATGAGGTGTGAAGTATGAGATGAGTGACAGAGGAAGTTGGCAGGGATGATAATGAAGAAAGTGAAGGGAAACGAATATTTACATGATGTGCAATCTGTAGAGAAAATCCGGAGAATAATCTCTATAGAGAGTCAAGTAATGGGCTGAATAAACTATATTTACATATACTAAAGACTGGTGAGTGAAGCGAAGTTTGGCTTGCTGGAGAAGAAGTTGAGACACCATTTGAATGAGGTGGGCTGGCTCGGTGGAGACGAATTTGAGACAGTGTCGTGCCGCGGATTTTAGCACTATAGAGTAATTAAAATATCCCACCGCATCCACCAATGTCGTGCTGAAAATTTTAGAACTATTGAAATTAAAGATATCCCACCGGTTTGACCACCAGTGTAAGGGCGCAAAATTTTGCAATCCCTTAAAATGAAGATGATCTATCTAAATCTCACCGCTTTATCACCAGTGTAACGGTTAGAACTTTGACTATAAGAATTTAATTAATATTTACTGATTACTGATTACTACTAGGAAGAAATAACAACAGGTAGAAGTAGAATTAATCTGGTATGCTGCCACCACCCAGCGATTGCCAGGAAAGAAGTTATTTGTCCCGTACAGTGAAAGATGGGACACTGAGGCCTAGGAACAGTAATCAGGGTAGCGTGAGAAAATATGAGAGCGTGAATTTTATAGATAGTAACATACCTTGCGGGCCACTCGATCTCACAATCAACTTCCCAGAGGAATTTAGACCAAACACATAAGAAAACTTAATTAACTAAGATTTACTATCCTAAACTTACATAAAATAAATTTATTTCGAACAAGAAAAAGTAACTAATACACAGTTATATTACAGACTGATTCCTCCAGATCAACTGGGAAAAAAATACTCTCTCCTCCACAAAGAATAAATCAAGCAGACTCACATATCACAATACATAACTAATTAATCGAGAGAATACCACCACTGAAGTTCTTTGGGCTGTTTACTTATCTCCTAATTCTACTGACTATCAAAAATTCTTTGACTATCTTACTTCTACGATGGAACACATTCTATCCATTTCTCCTTTCTCTGAAATCTCCATTCTAGGAGATTTCAATGTTCACCACCACCTTTGGCTCTCCTCTCCTTTAACTGATCCACCTGGTGAACAAGCCTACATCTTTTCTATCCTTAATGACCTAGAGCAGCTTGTACAGCACCCTACCCGTATCCCTGACCGCCTTGGAGAGAGTTCCAACATACTTGACCTTTTCCTAACAACTAATCCTTCTGCTTACACTGTTCATCTTTTCTCTCCGTTGGGCTCCTCCGATCACAATCTTATTACCTTAACATGTCCAATCGCTCCAGTACGGCCTGTGGACCCTCCAAAGAAACGCCGCCTGTGGCACTTTGGAGCTGCAGATTGGGAGGCCCTCAGGCAGTACTTCTTTGATTTTCCTTGGAATGATTATTGCTTCCATGGCCGGGAGCCGTCTGAGTGTGCCCTGCGCATTACGGAGGTTATTCTC
>JAGKTI010031721.1:0-12065 GCA_018397915.1 Birgus latro
AGATGCCCTAGATGAGGCTGCCTTTGTTGCTGATAATTATGGTATAATTCAAAGGCATAAACGTAAGCCTCATTCATTTGGTAAGGGTAGGAGAGTGAACCAACCAGTTTTTGTGAACCCTTCATCTGGTAAAGGAAAGTTAATGTTAAGTGACACTAGTGGAAATGTTGCAACCCCAGAGCATGTTAATTCCACGAAAGTAAGTGAGGACAGTGTTGCCAGAGCGTCAAGAAAAGGTGTCAGATATTGCCACTATTGCCAGAAAACGGGGCACTGGGAGGATTGGTGCTGGAAGAAACGAGGGAAAAGTTCTAATGTGAAACCTATTACTTTTGTAAACTCTTGGGGAGCTTTTGACACCAACAGAGAGCAGCCTTTCAGATATTTTTAGCGGTAGTCAGACACCACACCAGCAATGGAAAACTGTTGATAAGGCCAGAGTGGAGCTGTCAGTGGTTGATAGACAGACTCCTGTAGAGCCACTGTTAGACACTAGTAAGACTGGAGCAGTGGAGCCGTCAGGTTCAAGTGAGAGTGGTAATAAGACTTTATCAGTGTGTCCTCCCCCAAGTAGTACACAAAGTGACTCCTCCCCAAATAATTTATTTGCTAACTTTATATCTAATGGGTTAGTTTCACTTAATGGAAAAGATGGTAAGGAAGTCACTATACTTAGAGACACAGGAGCTTCTCAGTCACTAATGTTGAAGGGGATTGTTGATGTAGCTGACCGTAATGAATGTGTCTTGTTGCAGGGTCTAGCTGAGTTTGTATCTGTTCCCCTAGTTGAGGTGAAGCTCCAGTCAGAGTTAGTTACTGGTTCAGTGAGTGTGGGTGTTGTTGACCAACTTCCTGTACAAGGAGTCACTTTCCTTTTGGGCAATGACTTGGCGGGAGGACAGGTAAGTGCTGTTCCCTGTGTGTCAAANACAGAGTTGGATTCTATTGTATTTCCCGCGTGTGCTGTAACCAGAGCTATGACGGCAAAGGCCAGCCGTGGTAATGTTGATAGTCATGGCACTGGCAATGCCAATGATGTTATTGGGCTTGGTGATACCTTTTTCGCCCAGTTGAATGACTCTGAGATTGATGATTCTCCTCACATTGATGTAAATGCAAGATTGGCTGATGTGCAAAGATCTGATCCAGAGAGTGCCACTTTAGTTGACTCAGCAGTTAGGGAAGATGAATGTGAGTCTGAATTAACAGAATGTTATTATTTACGGCCAAACGACGTGTTAATGAGAAGGTGGAGATCTAGTGTTGCTCATGATAGTGAGTGGGAGACGGTACACCAGGTGGTAGTTCCAAGGCCCTATAGGCAAAGAATTATGTCCATTGCTCATGACTCTTCTTTAGCAGGTCACTTGGGGGTGAGGAAGACACTCTCCCGCATCTGGCAGCATTTTTATTGGCCTGGAATCCGTCGAGATGTCGCCCGGTTCTGTAGGTCATGTCACACCTGTCAGCTAGTCGGTAAGAGCAATAAGCCGACCCCTGCGGCTCCTTTGATTCCTCTACCTGTGTTTGAGGCCCCATTCACTAGAGTCTTTGTGGACATTGTCGGTCCTTTGCCTAAAACCGCTTCAGGCCACCAGTACATCCTCACAATGTTAGACATGGCCACTAGATATCCTGAAGCCATTCCCTTGAGGAATATTTTGGCTAAATTGGTTGTAAAAGAGATGCTGACCTTCTTTACCCGTTTTGCCCTCCCTAAGGAAGTTCAATCAGACCAAGGAAGTAATTTTAATTCCAGACTGTTCAGACATACCCTTAACCAGCCGAGTCCCACCGACGTACGATGCACGTCGCTACTTTTTTCCGCTGACAGAACCAACGAGGTACATCGTACGTCACGCAGTTGCAAGGCCCATTGTGTGCACATTTTTCAACATTCGCGGGTGATTTTTGGTAGGCATATGTGGGTGACCTTCCTCTACCTGCTGTCAACTGGGGATACTGCCTGGACCCACCTAACACCCCTTCCCCCCCTCCCCCCCACACTAGGCAATTCACCTGTTAGAAGTAACCTAACCAGTAAAAGTATGCTGCCCCACGGTCTCTCCAATGACGAAGTTCACGGTGAAAGTGATTCCTGAGGTGGAGGACAAAGAAACAAAGAAGCTAGAGGTAGAAACAAACAGAAGTGATGAGGTGGTAATGTTGTAAAGGAAGGTGCCATATACTGGGGTTTTGGGTGAGTGAACAGTGCTTATAAACATCTATATTATTGTGTGAAAACCAATATAGACTTGTACTACACATAAATTCGTACCAAATAAATGAAATAAATATGTAATTTAAAGTGGCTTGAATCAGTTAACCCTTCCATAGTTCACTTTCTTTAGCCAGGTACCCTGGAAAAGAAGGAAAACATAAGGTTGAGTGACACCTGTATCAACATTTTTTTTACCTCAGGATCGCGATTTCTCTATGAATTTTCGATGTTTCTCACCAAAAGCGAAGGTTTCAGCCAAAAAAACAAAAAGTCGAAAATCGGTCGGGATCTGGGGGTAGGCTGGGTAAAAAACGGTCGGGACTGGGTGGGTTAAGGAGTTAGGCATCTCCCAGATCACATCCATGGCATATCATCCTCAGAGTCAGGGTGCATTAGAGAGGTATCACCAAACTTTGAAACACATGCTCAAGAAGCTTTGTGCTGATGAAAAGGACTGGGACAAGTGTTTGCCTTTTTTACTGTTTGCAACTAGAGAGGCACCGAGTGAGTCTTTAGGCTACTCTCCATTTCAGTTGATTTTTGGCCATGAAGTAAGAGGCCCACTTTAACTCCTCAAAGAATTGTTGGTCAAGAATGATGATTGGATTAACTTGCTAGACTATGTGTCAAAATTTAAAGAAAGATTGGCCTATAGCATGGAAGTAGCCAGGGCACACTTAGAGTCATCTCAGGAGAAGATGAAGAGATGGTATGACCACTCTAAGAAAGTTAGGAACAGGATCTTCAGCTCAGGTGACTTAGTCCTTGTTTTATGACCCATTCATGGTCAGCCTCTGCAGGCAAGTTTTGCAGGCCCTTATATGGTTGAGAAGAGGGTAGGTGAAGTGAATTGTCATTTTAACCCCAGACCGGAGGAAGGAACGGAGACTGTGCCATATCAATATGTTGAAGGAGTACCACAGGCGAGACGTGGACTCCCCTAAGGCTGCGTGTGTGATGGCGGCTACCCAGTTGGCGGAGGACGAGGGCTGCCCTTTGACTTTGGACCAGACGACCAGTTGGAGAGGAAATCAGGGCGCTTGGAGTACGCTGGCTGATAAACTCTCCCACTTGACTGCAGTGCAACGTGCTGAGCTAGTTGCACTTCTCAGCAAGTTCCCTGATGTCTTCCGGGACACCCCAGGACGGATGGATGTGGCACAGCATGATATGGTCATTGGAGATGCTGGTCCTGTGAAGCACTCACCCTACTGGGCTAGTCCTTCGAAGCAGACCTTCAACTGAACTACCTGTTGCAGCAAGGGTTAATCGAACCCTGTCAAAGTGAGTGGTGCTCCCCGGTCATAGTGGTTCCTAAACCCGATGGGTCCCATCGTCTTTGCATTGATTACCGTAAAGTTAACTCTCTTACAAAAACTGCTACCTACCTGCTACCTAGAGTAGACGATTGTGTAGATGCTACTGGCACTGCTGAGTACTTAACCAAGTTGGATTTGATGAAGGGATATTGGCAAGTCCCTCTCACAGAAAGGGCCCAAGAAATTTCCTGTTTTGTGGTTGGTGGCAGCACTTATAAAAGTAAAGTCATGCCCTTTGGTATGAAGAATGCTCCTGCCACCTTCCAAAGGCTGATGAATGATCTCACCCAGGGTTTGGATGGTTGTGTAACCTACATTGATGATGTAGTAATCTTTAGCAATATTTGGGAACAACAATTGAGCCAACTAGATGCCTTGCTGCAGAGACTGTCCTCTGCTAATTTAGTGCTTAATTTAACAAAATGTGAATTTGTAAGGGCTTGAGTGCAGTACCTAGGTAATGTGGTCAGCTTAGGCCAAGTGAGTCTACTTGATGTAAAATTTCAGGCCATAGTAAATTCTCCCCAACCCAAAAATAAGAGAGAGTTGTAACGATTCTTGGGTATGGTAGGGTACTACAGATGCTTTGTCCTGAACTTCTCTGATCTTGTAGCTCCCCTCACTCATTTGTTAAGAAAAGGAGTCAAGTATGAGTGGAAGCCAGAATGTGAGGATGCCCATTCAAAAGTTAAAGCCATCCTATCGAGTCACCAAGCTCCCAATTTTGACAAACCTTTTAAATTAGCTGTTGATGCTAGTGGTCTAGGGGCTGGTGCAGTTTTGCTTCAGGATAATGATCAGGGCTTTGAGATGCCTGTATGCTTTTTCAGCAAAAAGTTCAATAAAGCCCAAAGGAATTATTCAACTATTGAGAAAGAACTCCTTGCACTCATACTTGCCCTCCAACACTTTTCTGTATAAGTTGGTCCAGGGTCAGGTGATGTTGTAGTGGACACTGATCACCACCCTCTGAAATATTTGTCCCTATTTAAGGACAAGAATCTTAGATTGACCCGCTGGGCGGTATTTTTGCAAGAATACTCCCTTGATGTAAGACATGTACACGGGGTCGAAAATGTTCTAGCAGATTACCTGTCTGGAACTTAATTTGTACAGTGCCCAGAAATTTCCCTTGGAAAATTTCTTCTCTCAGGAAGGGAGATGTTACTGGCATAGATACCCCAGTTGTGAGATAGAAATAGGAGAGGGAAATGATAAGTGTACAGATAAAACGAGCCGCTAAGAAATCAGTTAATCTTCACTTATCGTTTTCTGACCTGAAGGGTCGGACAAAAGGGCCAAGTCCTACTTGCCTATGTTTACTCGGCGGTCATAGTTTAGTGAAACAGATTAGGAGATTACCACAAGGATCGTTTTTCCCAGATTAACTACTCCTGCCCGTGAGAGAGTTGGCGTAGCCTAAGAGGGGTGGAGCATATTTCCAGAGTAACTACCAATCAAAATATGCCAAATCTTTCTCTGACTTTCATGATGGCTCGTAATTGGCTATGGGTGAGCTGAGTAAGGCCCTCATGCGTTGTACGAGGTACTAGTACTGATGAGTGGCTGGAGATTGTATTCCAATCAGCCTAATATTGGCTAAATGACCGAAAGAGGCGGAGAAACGACCTCTTATAAGCTCTCGATTTAGCAGAGAGCGTCACTTTTTAAAGTCACTTTCAAGAGACACATTCATATGTATTTGTTACAGTCACGTACATTGTTTGTCACATTTTATTACACTTTTCCTCATAGTTTCTCATTACTCAAGACATGACGTTGATTACAAAAGACTCTGTTTTGCACCATTATTAGTTTATTCACTACTCCAACTACACTTGTATAATTTATTCATTTATCTCACCTACACTTGTGTGTTATTTACACTTGGTTTTACCCTGTCTCCAAGCCACTCGTGTTCGGTATCTGTGAGTATTGTTTGTGAACCTACGCTCCACTGAGTTGTTATCTGGTTAGCTAAGAGTACCTAGTTTTATATTTGTATTACACAGAACTATGTGTGCATTTTCCCCTTTGTAAAACGAATCTGGTATCTTCTTATAGGATGTGTATGTTATAGTGTACAGTAAAGTTAAGTTAGTTTTCTTGTGAACTTTACCTTATCCCTATTGGTGATTAATTTAAAAGTTAAGAGTGCACCTTAATATACACGTCCGTAACAGTATTTTTGTTAGTTGTTTTCCGGGGATGGGCACCAACCCTTCGCTAACCCACTTGTTGTCACGTAGGGAACACGTATTGGTTGGTTATAAGGTTACTACCCAGCGTTGTAAGTGCTTTCCTGATTTACAGGAAATCATTTGGCTGGCCACTCAATGTAGAATTTAAAAGACGCCATCTTACTATAATGGTTACTCGTAACAGTATTATCGGCAAAGTACATTTTAAGTTACTGCTGCATCGCCTATCTTGCTATTATCAGCCTCACAGTTCAGTCGCCAAGATAACCTGATTATTATTACCTTCTCCCTTTTTAGCAATCCACTTTCCTTGTTCAACTACCCTTCCACTGTAAAGACAAGTGGTGCCAGGCACAACTAATCTCCCCTGACAGCAGTTATTTTATTGCTGTTAAATACTAAACCAGTATTGATATTTAGTGTCATTAAATAATTTAAGTCAAAGGTAATGGCAAACAAGAAATGGAACTTGTTATCTGTCAATACAAATTATTTGTAAAATATGCCATAATGAGATCCTGT
This sequence comes from Birgus latro, assembly GCA_018397915.1. NCBI lineage: Eukaryota > Metazoa > Arthropoda > Malacostraca > Decapoda > Coenobitidae > Birgus > Birgus latro. The sequence continues at coordinate 6,264 of JAGKTI010031721.1, forward strand.
GTTTATAATAGTAAAATATCTCCCTAACTTCAACTTCGTCTAGCCCTGTGAAACTCCTTGACCTTGCGTTTCACCTTTCAGTCTGGAAGACATTTGGATATACTTATAATAAAGGTTTTCAATTACATTATGCATAGAGTTATAGCCTCCTTATAGCCCATATGTGACGTCCTATATCTTGATAATAGTTAATATCTATCATCAACCAGTTTCGAGTTATAGCCCCCTGAATATCGTGACCTTAAGTCTGACCTTTCAAAGTCACTCACAGTCAAAAGTCTTGGTGTCCGATGAAAGCCCATATGGGAGTTCCTGTATGTCGATAATAGGAAATATCTCTATCTTCCAAGTTAAAGCCCTCTGAGGGTCCGTGACCTTGATGTTGACCTTTAAGGTCACTCAATTACCTCGAAAATTTAATCATTTCCTTTTCACCAGCGCCCATATTTCTTGAAAGTTCCATGTAATTTCATTCAGCCGTTTTTCCGTAATGTTGCCAACAAACAAAGATACTCGACCAAAAATAATACCTCGCCGGAGTCCGTCCTTGGTAAGGCAATTAATTAGAGAGACAGAGAAACGGAGAGACAGACAGACAGACAAAGAATATAAGCTACTTCTGGAGGACACTATATCTGTCAACTGAACAAAAATCTCAAAATCTCTCTGAGATTCGTTTCTGAAATATATAAGTGCACGAACGACAGCAACAGTGTCTAGTGACTGACCCAAAGTGCCAAGTCTGAACTGTGGAACTACAAGGACGACGGGATGGTTCAGGAAAACGTATGGAGGGAACTTGCTTGCGGAACCACTCGTGTACGAGCCCCCATGAAGGTACACAAGCACAGGCATCCTTCCTCTGCGCACCTGTTAGGATGATTAGATGGGGTTAGACGAGTGTTAGATGGTGTTAAAAGGTGATAAATGAGATGGTTGTCAAAGACATGTGAGGGGAACGTCTATCTATCTATCTATCTGTCTATAGCCCGACGCCCTAATCCCGCAAAGGCTGGCCGCAGACAAAACGCCTCCAAGTCGCTCTGTCACCCTCCATTTGACTGCCCTGCCCCCAGATCACTCCCCCCTCCCTCATATACCTCTCAACTCCATCCCTCCACCTCATGCTCGGTCTCCCTCTCCCCCTCCCTCCCCCCACTTCACCTAAATACAGCCTCTTAGTCAGTCTTTCATACTCCATTCCCCACATACCCAAACCACCTCAGTGTATTTCTCCTAATTTTCTCAATCACATCCACATCCACCCCACAACGTTCTTTCACTTCTTCATTCGTCAACCCGTCCCTCTATGTCACACCACATGCTCCTCTCAGGTAACTCATTTCCTCTGCTCTTACTCTTGACTTGCTCCCCTCTAGCAAGGTCCATGCCTCGCTTCCATACATTAGGGTAGGGATCACAATACTATCATGCAGTGACTTCTTGACTTCCATACTCACCTCCCTATCTCTCATCACCGCTTTCAATGAACCAACAACCTTCCTTCCCTGCTGTACTCTTTCAAGCTAGCGGAATCTCGCACATACCCATCACCATGAAGGAGCGCAAGCACAACCATCTCCCTTTTGTATTTTTGCTGGGATGGGGGCATGGTTAGGGAATGTTAGACAGGGTGTAAATGGAATTACAAGGTGTTACATGAGAGAGTTGAGGAGGATATGTGGAGGGAACATGTCAGCGGAACTTCCCACATACCCATCGCCGTGTCAGAATATTAGCACTGGCATATCGCTGTGTACCTGTTGGTGGTGCTGGAGAGTGACAACTTCACGTGGTAGCACTGATATAACCGGGTTGTCGCACTGCCCGATTATACAGGTCTGTCATTCTCTCCTGTTCCCCACAAGGAGACTGGTGTGCTGCAGAAGGGCAACTTCACCCTGCAGTCTACTGAATAATTCACATTCCAGATAAACCTGGGACTACAACTACTACTATTAAGACCCCTGTTGGGATGAGGGCATGGTTAGAGGGGTAGATTTAACTCCTTGGCTTTATCTACGTACTTCTCTCGTTATTCCAGTGATACCATTCTACCTAACAGTTTCCACCACTGTCTTTATTACTATCATTTTACCAAGGCATGTATGATGCCCAGTTAACCCCATCAGTCCGATTACATATCTAATATTCTTTTCTTCTTGCAGATGACTTTATTAAACTTACGATGGTTGTATAGTAGCAAAGGAGGTAAGTAATGGCTAAATGTAACCCACTCCGTTCGAAAACTCTCTCCAAAGTTTAAGTCTCGGAAAACAGCAAGAATATACTTATTAACACGTCATCGGACTGAAGACTAAATTAACTGTGTGGCCCATTTCACTAGATAGCCCGTCTGATAATTTACCTGCTATTGTGCTTTATCTTCCATTGTTTCTACATCCTACTTCACTCTTATTGTAACTATGTCACTCAGATGTCAAATTATTTAGATTAATTCTTGCTAGCCTAGTCCTACCTCCAAATTATTTATTTATTTATTTATTTATTTTACCAAGAGGAAACGTTTTAAACTTTTCAAACTTCTTTAGCCTCCTCACCAAGAGAAATAACTAAAAATCTAAATCTGCAAAGTATCGTAGTACTCTGGCAAGAGTAAACTACTGTACTCTTTTCACTTTAACTTGGCCCAGATTTTCGTCCTTTAGGAGCTTATATCACGTAGCCCATTGGAGAAGAAAACAATACTGTGGTTCAAATCCTTTCCTTAGCACTTCCTCGTGACTAGCATCATATTTTAGTGTTGGTTTACTGATACCTTCCTACATTCAAAATGGAGAGATGGCAATTTTAGGCCAAGTAGTGATAGAATATACTGTAATAACTTACTCCGGCTTGAAGGGGTTAAGTGGGAATCGAGTTGGGCGGAAGGTGAACATGATAATTTATGTTAATACACATCAGCTTCGACTAAATTGACACCTCTCCGTCTTGAATGCTGAGCTGTTACAAGACACTACCGTAAGAACATTGCGCAGGTCACAAGGAAGTGCTGTGGATGGGACCTAGACCTCTAACCTTATCGTATTCTGCCACTGAACAATGTGAAGTTCGAAGAAAAAAAAGACGAAACTCTCCCCAGGATAAGGTAAAAGAACTGCAGCATCACCTGACACCACCGCAGATGATTTTGGATTATACATGAATAACATCCCAGGTTCTTGTAACTGGAAAGGAGCAAACGTCTCCCGTGCGCTACTAAATGTATTATTATTATTATTATTATTATTATTATTATTATTATTATTATTATTATTATTATTACCCGTGGAGTGAAGACATTGAGGTAGAGGCAATCCTCGGAGCCCGAAACGTCCTCCTTGTCGTGCTTATCGCTTGTCTTGGTCACGAAGGAGGGTATCTGGATACAGGAATCAGGCTGCCGGCTCCCGTCCCTCACACCCACCCACGGTCTGGCTTCTACTGGGTCCTACAAGAGAATGAAGATGAGTAGTTTGCATGGACAACTAAAAAAAAAAAACGGATAAGGAAACGAATGTGAATGGAACGAGAAAGAAGAAATATACGATAATAAAAACGAAAAGAAGAGGGGTAGGAGTAGCAACAGCAACCCCTGTCTCATCTGGACGTGAATGCAGTGGACGGCAGGCTGAAGATGCCTTTCTTCTGCAGTCCACCATCCTTCTTTTGGAGGATAAGGAGGAAAGTGAGGAACGTCTGTATAACCCAGCAGCTCCACCACCCGGCAACATCGGCGTCACCACCAGAAGGCATCCCTCTCTGACACCAAACGTATAAGAGAATCCGAGAAAGATAAAATAGGAAAAAACTATAGGACAGACCAAGGCAAGAAATCGTCTGACGAAGGAAGCAAGGCACTAAAACAACCCTGCTCCTCTCACCCACCTGAAAGCGCAGTTTTCCCAAGGGCGGCTCAGCGTAAGGGATGCCGTAGAAGGCGAAGAAGCGGACACCCTTCTCCGAGTACCCCCTCACGCCCCTCACCACACCCTGCCTCGTCAATACCACGGGGGCGACTTTTTTTGCTTCTGCCTGTGTATTGTGAAAACTGGTGGCGAGAGCCAGGCCAGCCATCACCACTAACACCGCTACTGCCATTACGACCCTGAAGAAGAATAGGGTGTTTTTTTCCTAAGTTTATGTAATTGTTCTAGGCTTTTGATATCGAGATAGATAGATAAATTAACAGAGAAAGGAAGACAGGCAGATAGATGAATAGATTAAAACAGATGCAGATACATATATGGAAAGAGACAGACAGACAGACAGACAGACAGAGGCGGATCTAGTATAAAATAGGCGCTAGCCAGCGAGAGGTCGATGATGAGGATGTGCATTTTTGAGTTGCTGTGAATGTGATAATTGCTTTGATATCATTAATACACGTAATACACACACACACACACACACACACACACACACACGATGCAACTGTTTTATGAGATAAAAGAAAATTCAATAAAATTAGAGTTCACAATCACGTACAAAACTGGGAGGGTGAGACGCTCTTAATCAGAACTATAACAGCAATTAGAAAGCACCATATAATAGCACAGTAAATTTACAACAAGTCTGGAACACCAACAAAATGCTTAGGTTCCCCGAATCACACGACGAAGGAATTATCTGAGAGATATGGAATAATAAGCCAAACTAATCAGATACCAATCATCCAAATGCAAGACAATACCTACATATCTACCTTTATCTACTGTATATCTTTATCTTTATACGTAGTTATGCATAACAAGAATTTAATGTACTAGCTCAAGAATATCAACAGTACATTCCTGTTTGTAAACAGAAAAAATATATCTTTTAATTTGACAGCACTTCTTATTCCTAGTCAACTACTTTTCCTTCTTACCTTTCAAAACCTTCTAGTGTCCACACCTCTAATCAGGCAACATACTTTTGGACACAAATATACTTCTCCCAGTTTAAAGTCCTAAATGTATTTAAAATAATGGTGATACGTAGCAACATCCCATCCATATACCAAGGTTACCTGTCCTTACCAAGGTGAGATGGAGATGCGATCAGGGACGAGACGAGAGCGAGGAGAGGAAGCGGCAGTCTTGCCTCCCAGCCACCTCCCCTTTCCGCGTTAATTCTTCCCATTCTCTCTCCATGACCGCAAAGGAATTAGGGTTTACTTAAAACTTCACTCCTGTATTTGCATTTTGGAACTTAATCTCATTTAGGCCCTGGTGATTTTGATTACGAAAAAAAAAAATCCATGCAGTTACCTTTGCATTCACTGTGGAGGCAGAACGTGCATATTTTATTCTGTTTTACTGCTGCTGAATATTATTCAATAGAAAGAATTTTTACACGGTACAAAGGTTGGACTTATATGTTGAGAGAGAGAGAGAGAGAGAGAGAGAGAGAGAGAGAGAGAGAACCACAGGTTAAGTGAGGGAAGCGTGAGGAGAGACCAGGATAGACTCATACTAGCTTCACAAGACCACGCTTTTGTTGTGGGAAATCTTCCTTCATCTGTTTTCTTTTTCCTTTCTGTCCTGTCACCCTTCATATACTCCTTTCCTCTCTCACCCCTTAGATCCTTCTCTCTCCCCTTCACCCATCAGATTCCCTTTCGCCTCTCCTTCTTCCACCCCTACCTTGTCCCCCCTCTCATATGACACTTCCTGCCTCTTCCTCTTCCCTCCAACCCTCCCTGTTCTTCTCTATTCCCTCACCTTTTCTCTTTTTAACCTTTTCCCTTTCCTCTCTCTCTCACAGTCCTCCCCTTTCTCCCCTTTCCCACACCCTTATCCTTCCCCTCACTCCCCCCCC
>JAGKTI010031722.1:0-12065 GCA_018397915.1 Birgus latro
CCCAACTACTGTTTTGCTACAGGATATATTTTTAAGCTGGAGAAAAATATTGTCAACGTTATCAATGGAGAGATTGGGAATTATGACTTAATGAAGTCCTTCCTTAATATATAACAGTACACCGCTCCCCGCTCTGCTGTTTCTCCCACAACTGAAAATGCTGTAACCTGGTATGTTGTACACGGCTAAAAAGAAAAAAAAAAATCTCGTCTTTCAGTTTTATGGTGCGATTCTGTCATCACGCCTATTACATCATAAGATTCAGAAGGAAGAGGAGGGAATAGGACAAGGAGAAAGGGAAGGGAAGGGAGGAAGGAGACTTACAGGAAAGAAGTAAGACGGAAGAAGGCAGAAGAGAAGAGGGAGGACAAAGAGAAGGAGGAGGGAGAGAAGAAGGGGATACAAAGAGAAGAGAGGTGAAGAATGAGACAGCAGGAGGAGGGAGAATAGGAAAAAGGAAGGGAAGCTAGGAGAACAAGAGAGGAAGAAAGAAGAAGAGGGAAGAGCAGACGGAAGAGGAAGAGGAGGATATAGAGGAAAAAGGAAGGAAAAAAAAGGATGGCGGAGAAGGATGCAAGGTGAGAAGAATGAGGAAAGAGGAGGAAGAAAGACGAAGAGGACAGATAAGAAAAGGGAAAGAGAAAGAGGAGGGTGAATAAGAAGACAGGGCAATGATGGAGGAAAAGAAGACAGAAGGGGGAGGAGAGAGAGATGAAGGTAAGAAGGGCAAGGCGGATAATAATAAAGAAATATAAAGAAAAGATAAGAGGAAAGAAAAAAGAAGAAAAAGAAGAAAGAGGAGGAGGAGGAGGAGGAGGAGGAGGAGGAGAAAGAGGAAACAGGAGAGTTTGGAGGTAGGTGGCTGGAAAAGGAAGAGGGAGATAAAGAAAAAATGGAGGAAGAGAAGGTATGAAAAAGGTAAGAAATGGAGGGAAAAAAGACGAAGGGAGGAGGAAGAGGAGGAAACTCGAAAAGGAAGGAGCAGGACATCTCAGGTGGAAAAAAGAAAAAAATGAAACGATAAGACAGGAAGGATTAAGAGAGTGGAAGGGAAGAAGAAGGAAGGAGGCAGAGGACGGAAGGAAGAGCGACATGAGGGAGAAGGAAGGAGGCGGCAGGGAAGGCTGTTAAAAGAGNGAGGAGAGGAAAGAGAAAGGAGAGAAGAAGAAGGGAGAGAAAAAGGAGGGGGGGAAGAGAGAGAGAGAGAAAGAGAGAGAGAGAGAGAGAGAGAGAGAGAGAGAGAGAGATCTACTGTATCTACCTATCAATCTATCTGTGTATACCTTCCTGTTTATCTACCTATTTTTCTGTCTATCTACCCATCTGTATAACTAATTGCCTATCTGTCTATCTATCTACTGTATCTACCTGTCTATCTATCAATCACTAATTTAGAGGGTTTTCACCCTTAAAGAGGCGATTTTTTTGCATCAGTCTATAGAATGGCTTTGAATTACTCTGAACGCACTATCCATCCGTCCGTCCACCCATCTATCTATCTATCCGTATCTCTGTCTGTTGATCAATCTATCCATCTACCTATATTTCTAACTGTCGGTCTATCTGTCGGTCTATCTATCTTATTTTCTGTCTACCCATATAGTTTCTCCACATCTCTTTACTACTAACTATCTATCTTTTGACTGACCTATATCTATTTTTTCTGCTTCTTCTATCTTATTGTTTTCATATCTGTCTCTCTCTATGTAGTCCTATATCTGCTTTCTTTCTAACTCTTTCTCTCTACCCAACCATAAATTTGGCTCATCACCTAAACCGTTCCCTTTCTGTGTATCTACCTACGTTGGCCTGCCTGCCTGTCTGTCTGTCTGTGCGAAAAAAAAATGTAGAGAAAGAAAACTGGAAGAGTGGAGTGAGAGGGATCACGGAAAGGTGAGAGGGTGCTATGTTTCTGTATGTTTGTATTTATCCACATATTTCTGTCAGCCAGTTTGTCTGTCTGTCTATCTGTCTGTCTGTCAATAATAACTGTCTGCCTAATATTTCCGCAGGTATCCATCCATCGATACGTCCATCTCACTCCAAGCCTGCATCTAGCAGCATTTCTGTGTTTCGTACAATAGAAACCGAGGGGAAAGCAAGGAGATCCTGCACAGCGGTGAGGAATAGGGAGAGGTGATAAACAATAATGTGTCTGTCTGTCTGTGTGTCTGTCTGCCTGTCACTCTCCACTGACGCATTTTTTTTGCTTACCTCAGGCTGTTTTACCCGAAATGTCTTACTGAAGTTAGTAACTTCTTTTGATTGGTTTGTTTTCACCTGACATATCCCTAACCACTTTCAGCTCAGCTGATGACAAAGTGTAGTCTAACTTGGTGACTGATTTGACTAGTAACCAAGGAGGCTTATTCGTACCTTCACAATAAATTAATAAATTCTCATCGAATTTCATACAACCACAACATTGAACTGAAGCCATGAAATTGGCCCAACTCCTTCAGATGAAAACAAATTGGCCATAGATGGTATGGGGGTAATGAAGGTTATATATTTTGACCCCACCGCTTCCAAGTTTCTCCTAAGCTGAATAATTTCTGGAGGTACAAAGGACACACACACACACACACACACACACACACACACACACACACACACACACACACACACACACACATACACAAAGACCAAATCACAGTGAAGTGCCTACGAAAGATGAAATAAACCCAAACGACAAAGAACAGTAGAGCAAAAAAGAGTATGATTTAACTCACTAAAGAAACAATGGCCAAACCACAGAGGCATGGCAGGTTTATGATAAATTTTGTTGATTGTAAAATCAAGGTATGAATTGAATGGTCTGACATGTGTCCTACTTTGCCCATTGAACCAAAACACTGGCAGTTGTAAACCATTCGTATGTCCCCTGTTTGAAGTTCAATAAACCCCATCTCTCTTATAGTCACATTATTTTTTTCTCGTTTTTATTCAGTAATTATTATTTATATGATTTATGATTACAGTATTATTATCATTATCATCATTATTATTATTATTATTATTATTATTATTACTACTACTACTACTATTATTATAATTATTATTATTATTATTATTATCACCAGAGGGACAGAAGTCAAGAGTGAGAGCAGTGGAAATGAGTTATTTGAGAGGAGCATGGCGAGACAGACTGACAAATGAAGAAGTGAAGGAGCGTTGTGGTGTGGATGTGGATGTGACAGGAAGCGTTAGGAGAAACATATTAAAGTGGTTTGGCCATGTGGAGGGGATGGAGAGTGAGAGACTGACGAGGAGAGTGTATGTGAGTGAGGTGGAGGGGGGAGAGGGAGGGGGGGGCCAAGGATGAAATGAAGGGATGGAATGGAGAGGTATATGAGAGAGGAGGGTGTGAGCTGGCAGCAGGGCAGTGAAATGGCGGGGGACAGAGCGACATGGAGGCGATTTGTTTGTGGCCACCCCTTACGGGATTAAGGCGTCTGGCGATAGACAGATAGATAGATTATCACCATTACTAGTAGTAGTACTACTATTACTAAGCAGTAGCAGTAGTAGTAGTAGTAGTGGAAGTAGTAGCAGTTGCTCCTGGTATGATTATATGAAAACGTGAACTCAGTGGACTGCAGGCGGAGTTTGCCCTTCTGCAGTTCACAGTCCTCCTAATTTTTCTTACAACTTTTACTGTTTATATCAATAGGCGTATGTCCATTCATTCTTCATTAAAATAATATTTGTTATTATAATTTCTAACCTCCATATAACCTTTGTTCCACAACATCAACATCCAGTAAGAACTTTTACAATAGATATATTTCTTGGAGTCTTTACCCTTCATATCAGTTTCAGTATTTCCTTTCATCGTACATTAAGCCGTTGTTAAGTTCTGACCTCGACATCAGACCTTCCTTCCTCTGCATCAACCATCGCATGAACGCCTGCCACACGCAATCTCTCCTAGTGCCTTTGTCATTTCACTATGCATTCTCTCATGCAGCATAGGTTTGGACAGCATCCTTCCCTCATGTAAGAATTTGTACCATACGTCTAGTCTCTCCCGCATTCAGCGCTTGTTATATCAACTTCGGCCATTCATTTCAACACAGATTCGTCAGTTACTTTATTCGACAGTTTCTGTTTCTCTCTCTATCTCTCTCTCTGCTATTTATCACAGCCTCTCCCATCAGCCATAGTATTAGAACTGTTTTTATATCTAATATCAATTGCAGCCTTTTCAACCATCAGCATCAGTCACTACAGTATCTGCACCACATCTACCCTCTCCTGCAGACTTTATAGAAGCTGCGCTCTGTCCTTCTAGCACAGATTAAGCAGTTATTTCTATGCTGTCAGCACGGGTGCATCACTTATTAAATTTTCTTACTTCAGTTTTAGCTTGTTTTCTTCTCAGCATCAAGAGTTGTTCTTAATCTGTTTGCACCTCTTCATATCCGTCGGAGTTGTCTTTCTGGGCCATATATTGAAGATGGATAAATCAGCTATTTTTCTGTCAACATAGATTAATCAGTTATTTCAATTTCTATCTTCCATATCAGCATACGTATATTCTCTGTTCCAGCATCATACCTATTCCTACTTCCCTGGAACTTATCGTCTCTCTTCTTGGCGTAGTAAGAGAAGATTTATCAGATTATCCTTCCTTGCCACAAAAATTCATCGATTACTCGTACTTCTTTCTCTGTGATCCATACCATAATGTTTTCCTTCCCAGCATCATACATTTCTTTTCTTCTGCTCTCACATCTATCTCGCTCCCCTCTCGTTATCGTCATTCTTATCTACATACGCAAGACACTAACTAATATGTTACTTTTCTTTGCAGTAAAGATCCGTTAGTTATTCTAATTTCAGGCTTCCATAACACAGTGTTTTCTCTCTGCCAGCATCAGCTATTTCCCTTTATCTGCTCTCACGTCTCTCTTGTGTCCCGCAAAGTTATCGTGTCTCCTTTCCACATATCAGCATTGGTACACACATTTGTTTCCGATTACCCTGATGGCTCCCCTCACCATCGGTAAAGTCGCCCCTCTTGAATTTCCCCTCCGGCCCATGCATCTCCCTTATCACCCTTCAGACCCTCTATTGGCTTCTTACACACACACACACACACACACACACACACACACACACACACACACACACACAGGCCTTCCCCTTTCCTCTTGCTCTTGGATCATTCCCTGGCTATCAAAGAGAGCTGCTGTTATCCATTTTTTTTAGTCTGCCTCTTTGGTTGGTCTAAGCCATAGGCATTCAACAATAGATTTGAGAGTCACATTCTGCCCAACTTTCCATGGAATTGGGCTCTGCTTTTTCAACCACTGTGGCTCTAGTACTTCCTCTCTAGCTTGGTGTTCCTTCTAATGATTTCTTTTATTTACTTTGCCATGTAAGTATGCACCCAGTGCCATTGCTCTGGACCATGTTTCCAGCTTTGGCCATCTTTCTCTTTAAATGTAACATTGTGATGAGTGATGACTACTTATGTCACTGATTCTCACTAATGCCAGAAAGATATTTATTCGGTTTAAGGATGGCTTGTTTGGTATGAAGAATTGGAATAAATATATTATTATATTAAATATTTACCAAAATGACGGTTCTTCTTCATCTTCCTCCAATTGTTTTGAAAAAGTGTTCCCCAGAAGTTGCCCGTATTCCTGCTAAATTATTCAGAATATGCATACGTACTTCTTCATTCCCTAATTCATGGAAAGAAGCCAATATCCACCCAGTTCCAAAGAAAGGAAGTTCCCCTGACCCTCTGATTACAGACCAATAGCTGTCACATCTTCTCTTGGTAAAGTATTTGAAATTTTAATCAATGAGCACATAGTTAAACACCTTGAATCCAAAAATTTAATTATGATAGACAATATGGTTTTCGCCACGAAAGATCCACCATTGACATACTCAATCTCCTGACTCATACCATCCATCAATCAATCGACCTATATGGAGGAACTCATGCAGTAGCCCTTGATATTTCTAAGGCTAAGTATGGCATCGTTCCCTGCTGTCCGAACTCCCTTGCTATGGACTAACGTCTTTTGTTCCTCTGCTTGCCTCATATATCAGCGACAGAAAAATAAGTGTAAGAAGTAGATGATGTATATTCCAATTTCCACTCAATTAACGCTGGCGTGCCACAGGGATTAGTTTTGGCGTCAACCCTGTTCCTGGTTCATGTTAATGATCTCTCATCTGTCACCCACAGTCCCATCCATTCATATGCAGATGATTCAACACTTCATAGTTCACTCACACCCATTTACAAAGTCTGATATCTCTAATTCTCAAATCAGCACAGCCATCTCGATAAATCAAGACTTATCTATGATCAGTGAATGGAGACAAAACAACCTTGTCTCATTTAATGCTTGTAAAACAAAAAATATAAAATTTACTAATAGCCAGATATTGCCAGATTCGTATATTACTTTCAGTGCTACTAATATTTCCGTCTCCAAAAGTATTGAAATTCTCGGCGTCTCACTTAACAGTGCCCTCAGCTGGACCTTTCATGTCCAATCACTTGCTAAAACCGCCTCAAAGAAGCTTAGATTATTGTACGGTGTCCGTAACTTCTTCACTGACGAGCAGTTAGCTATAATTTATAAGAGTCATATGCGCTTTCAGCTTGAATATTGCTCATCATTGTGGAATGGATGTGGAGAGATTGCATTACATCTAGACAAAATTCAGAACAAAGCTGCTGGAATTATTAATAAGCCTGCTATTACAAATAAATTACTTCCCCTACAAGTAAAAAGGAATGTTGCCTCCCTTGGATTATTTTACAGATATTTTTATGGCAAATGCTCAGACGAAGTTGTGTCCATTATGCCACCTCTCCATGCCTTCCCTCGTGCTATGAGGCATCTGGCAGCGCTCATGACTGGAATGTCACACAGCCATATTGCAGAACTTCTGCCCATCAGAATTCTTTTATTCCCTGAACTGCATCTCTCTGAAACTCGCTTCCCCAGAGTTGTTTCCCAACTGTTCAAGTCCGAGTGTTAGATATTTCATAAATGGAGGACACCAATAATCTGGCAAATGGATTTTTTTTTTTTTACTCATTTGTTCCCCCTTCCTCTGTTCTGTTATTAAAAAAATAAAAAAATCTTCATACTGCCACACGATTAGATGATCTGAAAAACATTTTGCTGGACTGAAGCAGTTACATGTAATTTTCCCCTTTTTTCCTGCACACTCATTATGTCTTACAACACTCATTATTACTCACTGGCGTATACTTTTCTTTTTCTTATATATATTTTGGGATCTTTCATCAGTTTCTCTGCTTTGTTGCATCTCTCTCTTCCCGTATGTGTGGGAGGGAGGGGGAATTTCGAAGGTGAAATTAATCAGACAGGTGATTTCGCCGTGAATAAATGGATCACAGAAAGACTTAGCACGAGCAATCGTTATGTCCTAGTCTGTCATATAGTGTGATAAAATTGTGTATAATTTATTGTGGTCAGCACAGAAGAAGATATTTGCCACTGTTACACAAAGTTCCGGATCTGGCTCATACGCTTGTGAAGAGAATATTATGTGTTTTAACCCATCACGTCCCGACCGATTTCCAACATACGATACAAAATCACGAACATTTTTGGATTTTTTTTTATTAGCTCAAACCTTCGCTTTTGTTGAGAAACATCGAAAATTCATAGAGAAATCGCGATCATGTGCTTAAAAATGTTGATACAGGTGTCATGCAACTTTACATTTTCCTTCTTTTTCAGGATACCTGGCTAAAGAAAACGAACTATGGAAGGGTTAACTAATTCAAGCCACTTTCAATTCCGTATTTATTTATGTATTTGGGACGAATTTATGAGTAGTAACAAACTATATTGGTTTTCACATATTTATATAGGCAATAGAAGACTTGTTCAGCCACCAAACACATCCACATATGGCATCTTCCTTTATGACATTACCACTTCATCACTTCTGTTTGTTTCTTGCGCTAGCTTCTTTATTTCCTTGTCCTCCACCTCAGGAATCACTTTCACCGTGAATTTCGTCATTGGAGAGACCGTGGGGCAACATACCTTTACTGGCCAGCTTACTGCTAACAGGTGAATTGCCCAGTGTGGGAAGGAGAGGGGGTTAGGTGGAGCCAGGCAGTATCCCCGCTTGATAGCAGGTAGAGGAAGGTCTCCCACATATGCCTACCAAAAATCACCCATGAAACTTGAAAATTGTGTACCATTCCCCTTATATGTATACGTGTATGTATTATGCCTCCCTCACTGTATACCCCCACTGTATCCAGAATTGCAGCGTAAGCAGCGCTTCCCAGGCTCGCCGCAACCAATACCATGTGTAGCAGTCAGTCGCAGGCCTGATATCTGGAGAGGCAACACCTATATTTCTGTGCTCCTCATTAAACGGCGTTAATACTTACTCCAGGACTTTCCTTCAACCATCAAGAGAGGGGTGTTACATTTTTGGTAGCAGCGGTGATCGACCCTCGTTTCCAAACGCCTCCTACAGTGTTTTAGTGCCACCAACAACTACTAGCTGCCCCACCTCTCACAGCCTCGCCCTCTCGCCCTCACTCTCGTGGCGTAATACCGGCTCTGCATACAGGTGTCCAATACCCCTCCCCAGTGCCGTCCTCTACATCGACCACAACCCCACACAGGCCGCGACAATCGACGCCGCAGCCCTCAGCACCTGTTCAGGCACCTGTTCCGACACCTGTTCAAGCACCTGTTCCGACACCTGTTCATCTGCCGGTGGCCCTCTACAGTGTCTGCCGTTCACTCTCTGCATCTGCCACGCCACTGCCCTCTGCCACATCTGCCACCCACCAGCTTTGCATCTGCCTGTGGCGACATTTGTCCACCCCTCACTGTGATTCCCCATCTGCTCCGGATTAAACAACCACCACCGCGCCCCTCAACCCTCCTATTCACGTCTCGCCTCAAGCCCAGCGAGACGCTCCACCTCTTCCAAGACTCATCCTGCATACATACTACTAGCCTGCCTCTGGCGTCGCCCACCACGTGCCCTCCACGTTCGCCCACCAGCTGATCAACGCCCTCACCTCTACCCTCCACTTCGTTCTCCATTCAGCTGTGTAACTATATAGTGTATCTTCATCCACCCATCTGACTTTCTATAGAGATTATCCTCCGATTTTCTCTACAGATTGTGTGTTATTGTCATAATTCATCTCCACCCCTCATTCCATTCTCACCTTCACCGCCAGTTTTATTCCTCATCTCCCATCTCACCTACTATTTATTACAAATACCATTCCGTCATCTCCATACATATCCATTTCCATCCTCATGGTACATATTCTCATCCTCACCCTGTAAATATATATATCACTCCTCATCTCTCATTTTATATTGTCGTCAGACTACATGTCATACTTTGCATATACGGAACTTACTCCCTCCACTCTCAGTCAAGAAACAACCAATGATCACAACCCCCCAGCCGTGGAAGATTCAGTGACTCATTTACGTAGCGGACGCGCGTACCACCGCCCTGCCTCACCACCCGCCACTTCATTACTCGCCTCCCCACACCCTTCCCATCCAGATACCTCATCCTCTACTCCTATTCCTATACTGCCTGATTCTCTCCTACCTCCTACCACTCTCGTTAACTCTCCTGCCCCACTGCACCTCTCGTCTCCCTTACACTTAACTACCACTACTTTCTCTCTCATACCCCCATCACTTCTACCCTTCCAACTATGACCCAAACGACCCCTACTCCCCAGTCTCTCTATCGTGACGATGCCAATCGTCCCAAATTTACCGGCGAGGACTCCACTTGGTCTGTTTATGATTTTCTCAGAGAGGTCGAAACTGACATCCACAATCGGCGGATTACAGATGAAAACCTCAAAGTCTCTTATCTCATGGGTCGCTTACACCAAGGCAAATCAGATATCGAATCCGCGATCCGTGCTGGACATTTTGATGGCGTAACAACCTTTGCTGATTTCCGTAAGGAACTCATAACACTTTGTTGCCAACATTCAAATGCCGCATCTCTCATTGGGTTCACTAATCTCCTCACCCAGATGGATGAGGATTTGCGCGTCCCCCCCCAACATGCCAAACTACGCGAAGCAGCTGCTGCCATGAAAGCCACTAGTAGCGAGATTCGCCAATTACTTATAGGCACAAACTGGGTACAGAACGTAAATGGAGCTCCTATGGTTTCACTCGACAACCTTGCAGATTTATTTGGTTACCTGCGATTCCTCCATTGGCTTATTCCTAAACAGAGAGAAACAGCTCTGGCGATCGGTTTCAATCCAGGAGATAAAATTGTTCAGATTACTAAAGACATCCATGAAAGAACAGGTTCAAACCACACACATCAGGCCACAGACCGACCCTTGCTCTCTCAGGTCTGTCACACTACCACTACCCCAGACCAATGCCGTTCTCGTTCAGTCACACGAGGCAGACCTGCCACAAATCGTTCTCCAACTGCCAGTCGTGATCAATCTAGCATCCGACAGAACAGACAGTCCTCGATCCTTTGCTGGCAGTGTGGTACACCTGGACATCGAGCAAACAGTTGCGACCATAAACACACACGGCCTTACTCCCAAACTAGACAGCGTATGCCTTCCCGTTCGCGTCGCCCTACATGCAGATATCACAAGACTAGTATGACACACACTACTGACGAGTGTCGTTACCTAAATCGCCACCAGTCGGGGGAAGCGCCGTGCCCCTATCGGACCAACATGACGTAGCAACAGAACACCAACTCCCCATCCGCCATGTAGGACCTATCACTTCCTCAGGTCTAGTCATTCTAGGACGGACTAATGACATACCAACGTCGTTATTTGTGGACACCGGATCTATAGTAAACTTGATTTCTGATACCTCCTTAGACATCATTCAACGCCACCGCAATCTCGTCAGTTTCCTTGAACCGCCAGACATTCGCTTATGCGGTGTAGAAGGCTCAGAGTTTAAGGTCAAGGGAAGAGTCACTTTAGAAGTACAACTAGACAGCGCCTTGCTCCCTTTCCGAATAGAATTTCATGTAACTAGTGACTTGAAATATCCAGCAGATGCCCTTATTGGCTTACCCACCATGGCACAACACTCCATTGCATTATTACCTGCCTGTAGTAGTACAGACATTTCTGGGTTCCCAGTCTACAGTATGAAATGTCCCCATCCTGTACTGCCAGTAACTTCAGTCGTTCAGTCCCCCCTGACTCTCTCACTCCCTAAGAGTCCAGAACAAGCCGAGCCGTCATCATCATCATCATCATCATCACTCGAGAATACAGAGATCATTCCCTCGCTGACTGAGAGCAAGGAACCACCTGCTGATACATCCCCTCAGCATTCAGAAAAGGCTCTTCCAGCCTCCTCTAACGACAGCACTACAGCTGACTCAGACATGTCTCAGTTACCTACCTCACAAAGTCTAACTGATGTTCTCCAACATGCAGAGACGAGGCGTGCAGTAACGAATACGTGCACAATATTGTTACCGCATGAGTTCACCAAAGTTTCTGTTCATGTTGTAGGTGCGAAAGAAGGAGAGGATGTACAAACACTACCTGAGACGTGTTGTGTGAATGGCTTAACTTATGAGTCAGCCTGGTGCACGATCTTAGAGGACAGTCTATGTTATCTATACTTGCTCAATGTCACGAATGCTCCACTAAAGCTTAAAAGTGGTGTAAAGATTGGAGATTTTCTGGTATACCCAGCGGCCGTAATGGTGTGCCAGAAATCCTCTATCCCTGCTGATGGTGATAGTCTACCGACCCGTATATGTGCCATTAACTCTACGGGATCTGCTCCGACTCGTTCACCTGACCTGCTCTCAAACCTAACTGGCAAGGATTTTCCACAGCATAAATCTCAACTGCTCGACCTTTTGCATGCTTACAGAAATGTGGTAGCCTTACCTGGAGAACAAATGGGCAAGACAGACTTAGTCAAACATCACATAGACCTAGTACCAGGAACTCAGCCGATTTACATACCAGCATATCGGTTGCCTCACAGCTTGAGAAAACAGACAGACCAGATGGTACAGAAAATGTT
>JAGKTI010031725.1:0-12064 GCA_018397915.1 Birgus latro
ATGCACTCTCTCTAGAGATGTGGGAACATAGTTATATGTCAGACCATGGCGTAGAGACGGCTACACAAGATCTGCACTCTTTGCTTTCTGAGTACGAGGGGCTGATTTGGGTTCTTTCCAAGACCGGGTCCAGAGCGTGCAACCAGAGGAACAGGGCTCAAAACACAGGCTAACCAATCTTACACATATAATACCATAAAGAATACAGTACCTGGGCACAATACAATGTGATGGATTGTACACACTGTGGGAGATACAAGGATTTGGAGTTTGTGGTTAAGGGTGATAGGGTAACTGCAGGTGGCACCCAGGCTTAGAAAGGGCCCCATTAGGTATGCACTCTCTCTAGGGATGCGGGACCACTGTCATATGCCAGATCATCAGGTGTGGGCTGCTGGGCGATGTAGAGGGAGGTCTTTCACTGGAGGGGCCCCCGTAGGTGCGTTGGCCCTTGGGGCTGAGGCCGAATAGAGCGAGAAGGTGCATTGCCTTGTGCACAACTTCCCTTGGTGGAAGACGGCTTGCCAGCTGGTCTGGGGAGGTCTCAGCCGGGAATCCTGGGCGCATCAATTGGTGACTGGGGGCTGCAGTCTCGCCTTCGTTGGGAGTCTGACAGGGGCTGTATGTGGCTTCTCCTTCTCCGGGAGTCCGACAGCAACATGTGATGTAGGGGCGCTGGTTGCAGTGAGCGTACTCCCAACAGCAACTCCGCTGGGGAACTGGCTCGGCCCCTTGGGGTGGGGGGAGAGTGGAAGGGGCATCCTATTCGGCCTCTGGAGGAGTGAGGCGAGCAAGGGGCATGACCCTCGGTGGGTTAGCAGACGAGGGAAGCACAGTGGGCATTCTCTCCCTGGCGGGCACGGTGGTGCAGCCACGGTTCTACTAGGCCCTGGAACTGCAGGTGGGAGGAGCGAGGTGGGCGTCCTGTCCCTGGCGAGCATGGTGGGCATTGCTAAGGTCCTGCTCCCAGTGGGGGCTGCAGATGAGGGAAGCACGGTGGGCGTTCCCTCCCAAATGGGCATGGTGGGCATCGCCATGATCCTGGTCTGCCCTGGGATTACAGGTGAGAGGAGCACGGCGGATGTCTTCTCCCTGGCGAGCATGGTGGGTGTCCTCTTCCCGGCCAGCATGGTGGGCCTCATTGCAGTCCTGCTCCCAGCGGAGGCTGCAGGTGAGGAAGGCACGATGAGCATTCCCTCCCCAACGAGCACGGTAGGTATTGTCGTGGTCCTGCTTGGGACTGTAGGTGAAAGGAGCACGGTGGGCCTCCTTTCTCTAATGAGCATGGTGGGTGTTGTCGTGGTTCTACAGGAGGGGCAGTAGGTGAAAGGAGCATGGTGGGGATCCTTTCCCTGATGAACACGGTGGGTGTTGTCACGGTTCTACAGGGGGCAGTAGGTGAAAGGAACATGATGGGCATCCCTTCCCTGATGAGCACATTGGGCGTCTTTGTGGTCCTACTTGGGAAGTCTGTTGATACACAGATCCCACCCCGATCCTGGTGAGCACCGGTCCCAGTAAATGGTAAAGCAGCAGGGTGACGTACCTCCCGTGGAGTCCGTTGAGGGGAAGAGAGGGATGTGGTGGTTGGGGACGTATGCTCGACTTGTTCGGGCTCTTGTTGTGCCTCTCTGTGGTCTCCCCCCTCTCTGTTGTCTCCCCTTGGTATTTCACCACCATCGTGTTTGAGAAAGTCACGTCCCCATGGCTGGAGGTGGTACACGTCGAAGGTAGTGGTCTGGTGAGTTGGCGTGAGGTGTTGAAGGAGAGACGCAGTGCTGTGTGGGTAGATTTGGCTCCTGATGGGGTTGGTACACTATCTTGAGGGGGGAGGTATTGTCGGGAAGCCGACAAGGCTCTCCTCAGGCAGATGTAAGCAGACACACAGCTGTAACAGGTGTGGATACGAGTACACCTGCTGGGCGTGAGTCTAGGGTGACACAAGGACAGAAGAGAAAGAGCAGGGAGCCTGATGTTAGCTCCACATATAGCTGCGGACAATAGGTATAGGGAGGTGGAGTAAGGAAGGAAGGTTGAGAGAGTAAGTGAAAACTGAAGAGAAAGTAGGAGAGAGAGAGAGAGAGAGAGAGAGAGAGAGAGAGAGAGAGAGAGAGAGAGAGAGAGAGAGAGAGAGAGAGAGAGCAAGAGGAGTGGTGTCAGGGTTAGAGGTCAGACAGAGGATGGGAACGCATGCTGACCTCTGCATTTACTACCGTGGGAAACATGCTGACTTCTGCATTTGCTCGAGCCTCTATGGTGGATGACGCACGGATGACGTGTGGATGAGGGCGGTGGATGAGTGGGTGAGGCCATCACCCACCTCGCACCCATGTGACCTGCTGGTGAACATCGGCAACCTTTGAGGCCAGGACAGGGTAGAGAGGGCAGTGCAGTAATCAGAGCTGAGAGTAACGTCGTGGCGAGGAGACGCAGCCCGGGGGCAGCGAGACGTCACGAAGGACGTAACCGTGAAGCCGAAAGGAAGTAGAGTTCCAGGGGCGACATGAGAGCACTTCTGTTGACAGTGAGTAAGAGTACAGGCTTGTGTCTTGTGTAATCGCGGGTACAACTTGTGAACAGTGCTATTATTTGTTCGTCGTCAGGACTTGTAGAGGGACTCCTAGTTACTTGGAAAGAAACGGAAGGAGAGAAGATTTTAATGTTTAAATATATTTATTGTATTAAGTGATAAGATACTAATGTAATAGTATAACAATCTCAATAAGTGAATAAAAGAGAGTGCTTTAGTTATAATAGTACTAGTGTGTATTTAAAGGATTAAATATATAAGATAAAAGAGAGTGCTTTAGTTATAACAGCACTAGTGTGTATTTAAAGGATTAAATATATAAGGTTGACTTTAAAGCCCGGAATAAAAGAGTGCTTTAATTAATTAATACAGTGTTAGTAATTAAGTGAATTAAGTGTAGATGATTAAGTGCGGGGGGTAATAAACGGTATCCAGCACGGAACTTTTATGTGAAGTGAAATGAGGTGGATAAATACCTCATGATTTTTATGTGTGTAAATATTTTGTAGATAACTTTTTGATAATTAAAGCCTGGAAAAGCCATATCATGTTTCATTTCTTCCAGTTCCCAGTTCTGAGTATATAAGAATAGTGAACATCGAAGTTGCGCATGCCAGTGTCTATTGTTTCACGCTACCAAAGTAATAAATAAGGGAGGATAATATTCCCGAGGTAAATATCATTGTTGTATTCAGGGAGGGCGCGACATATGGTGGCAGCGGTGGGATAAATGGGAGCAGCGCTGGGGATAGTTATTTTAATTGTTACCAATAACAGAGTTGGGAATAATTAAAGGAAATAACTTAGAGGAACTGGAAGGAAGAACTAGTGAATAGTGAATATTTTTTCTTTTATTTTTTCTGCAAATGAGTGACTGATTGGAAAGGCGACCCAAACCCAGTTGAGGAATTAGTTGATTCAGACGATTTTGACTCTGTTTCTGACGATTTTGACTCTGTTTCTGACGATTCTGACATAGAAGACTCTGACACAATGAGTACACCACCTAATCCTGACACTTCGGGTAGTGCTGGAACCACTACGGAGAGTACAGGGGGAGATATTGCACAGTTATCGCAGCAGTTGTCACAGGCCATCTCAGATAATAGTAAGAATCCCATACAACAATTGGGGGCTATGAAATATTTTTGTAGTTCAAAATTTCGCTCCTCAACGGAATATCCGGGAAAACGATTGGAGCCAGATGTTATGATCTGGTTACATGACGTAGAGATGAGGACCGATGATGATATGAAGTGGACTACGAAAGGGAGAATGGAAGTGGCTAGGACATTTTCACTCGGTCCTGTGCAAGAGATTATGGAGATTTTAATCCGGGAATCTGGTGGGAACTGGGATGTGTTCAAAGATGGTGTGTGGGAACAGTACTATACTGAAGAGAGTCTAGAGATGTTACACCGGGAGTTACTTACGGCAAAAAGGAACCCCGGGGAAACTCCACTTCACTACTTCTACAGGTTACGGAGTCTGGGGGATAGGATTGTCAGAGTACGTGCAAGTTTCTGAGATTCAGTAGATCTTATCATCATCAATAATTTTTTGGACATGTTTCCTAAACAATATGTTGCACAAATTCCTCAGAGCCGATACAATAACCCAGTAGAGATAACGTAGGTGGGAGTCAAGTGGGCAGAGAAGACAAATTCGCCTCTGTCAGAAGACAATGTACTGAAAGAAAAGAAACAGGGAACGATTGCTAGTGTGAACCCAAGTGCAGGCAATGTGAGTGCGTCGCCAAGGCAAAAGGTTCAGCCGAACACTGGGGCGAGGAATCGTACGAGTGCGAGTGGGCCAGTTCAGTGTGGCTCAGAAACTCATCAGGGTTCACGCGGTGCAAGTTCCCATGCTAATTTACCTGACCATAATGATTGCCGTAGGTGTGGGAAGCCAGGGCACTTCGCTAAACGATGTCGTGTGGACAGGCCACTCCAACGGGGGAAGTATGATAATTTGTCTCAGGAGCAGAGGAAAAGGATCAGATGTTTTCATTGTTCCATGACGGGACATAGAGCTGAGCACTGCGGAGTCCGTGTGGATAATCCTGGACAGCCAGTAGCTAGATGTAGGGAATGTCAGAGTATACACATAGTACAGCTCAGTGTAATTGGAAGAAGACTAAGTCACCCAATGAAGAAAAAAAAAAAAGCCGGAAGAATCGGGCTGGGGAACTTAGTAACTGTCACTACAAGTGATGAAGTAGCGAAGTTGGTGGTGGTATAAGGCATGTGTGGGAATTTACAGCGTGAGATACTTCTGGATACAGGAGCTTGTAAATCTTTGATTAGCCAACAGACCTATGAATTTGCATCAGGGCCCGATACTAATCTCTGACCTTATCGAGGCGGTGGTTTGGTGTCCGCCAGCAGTGATGCAATAGACATATTGGGATTGGTGAATTTCCAGGTAGAATTAGGTAATAAAAAATATAATCAGGAATTTGTGGTAGTGAGGAAACTACCCTCAGCCGTTTCCATAATTTTGGGAATTGATTTCATATTCGCACATAGCCTAAATATCACTGCCAACCCGCTATGTATAAAGGTCGGGGAAGAGGAACTTGATTTGGTGACCGAGGGAGGGAGTGTTTCTCGCGTAGAGTTCAATCCTTCTTTTGTGATAACTGAAGCAGTTCCTCCATCCGAGGAAGAGGAGGAAGAGGATTTTGTGACAAGTCATTGTGTCACGAATGAGACAGACATTCTGGAACCTTACACATACGGAGCAATAACGTTAAAGACAGCGTTAAGTGGGTGGGAGGTAGGGATGTTTATGCCAAACACTGGTAGTTCAATTTCAGCAGTATTGTGGCCAGGTATTGTAAGTCCAATGGATAATGGGGCAACTGGGGAAGGAACATGTTTCACTGTCGCGTAGGCGAATTTAACCCCTGACAGGATATTTATAGATGGGGAATATAGGGTAGGTACTGTATCCCCTTATGAAGAAGTCAGGTGGGGGGAGGAGCAAGTGAGTCAAGGGGGAGAGCAGATCACTAGTGTAATGAGTGAGGATAGACTCAGGAAACTGTACACGGAGGTAGATCAGATGACAATTCCTTCTAGCTGGGAAAATAAAGCATTAAAAAGGCTAATAAGGACACACCCAAATGTTTTTGCATTACCCGAGGACCCACTTACTACTTCACCATACTTTTATCATCACATATGTGCGGATGGACCGGTAGTGAACCATAGGCCGTACCGTATACCAACAAAGTGGCATGATCAAGTATGTAAGCAACTTGAAGATTTATGTAGACAGGCGATTATCAGGCCTTCTCGTTCACCTTATTCTTCACCACTAGTTCCAGTAGTTAAGAAGGATGGTGGTTTGCGGATCTGCTTAGACTTTAGACATTTAAATAAGCAGATAGTTACAGATCCTTACCCTTTGCCCAATATTGAGCATATTCTTTCACAGGTGAGAATAAGTACTTCAGTAATCTAGACTTAAAGCAGGGTTATCACCAGATATCTTTGGATGAGGAGTCTAAGCCTCTTATGGCTTTTTCTTCACCTGAAGGGCACTGGGAATATTGTAACCTTCCTTTTGGATTAAACGATGCGCCGGCTTCTTTCCAGCGTATAATCAATGAAGTCATGATCGGTCTCACGGGAAAGGTAACCCATACTTTTTTAGATGACATTATTATTTACGGAAAGACGTTTGATGCTCATGTTCATAACCTAGATGAGGTCTTGGGACGTCTAGAAGGGGCAAAGCTAACTATTAAATTGCCGAAGTGTAGTTTCTTTAAAAAGGAAGTATCCTTTTTAGGCCACGTCATCACAACAGAGGGATTACACCCTCAGCCAGAGAAAATCCGTGCAATCCAAGATATTGCGGTTCCCAGTACTTTGAAAGAACTCCAGAGTTTCTTGGGGTTGGTAAATTATTATCGCCGGTTTGTGGAAAATTTCTCCCAGATAGCACCACTCACGAAACTTACTCGTGGGAAGAAAGACGTGAAGAACACGCGACAGCGCGTTAAGTTGAATGTGGAGGCAGACCGCGCGTTCTGTGAACTTAAGCGAAAGTTAGCGGAAGATGTACTGCTAGCTTTTCATCATTTTGATAGACCTTTTGTGTTAACTACGGACGCCAACGGTACGGCAATTGGCGGAGTTCTGCAACAGAAAGACGATCAAGGGTTCCTTCGGCCATTAACTTTTTTCAGCCGTGCTCTAAACAAAGCAGAGTTGAACTATGCTACGATTGAGCAGGAAGCGTTGAGTATTGTTTATGGCTTGAAGGTGAACAGACCACTTATTTTGGGTTATGAGATATTGATTCAGACTGATCATCGACCTCTTACTTGGTTGTTTAATGTAAATGTGGCTTCAGGGAGGACTGCAAGATGGCAAATTCAGGTAGCCGAATATGACATCAAGGTTGAATATTTACCAGGGCAGCAGAATACTGTAGCGGATGCCCTATCCCGTTTGAGAACGACTCAGTCTAATGATGAAGATGAAGTTGCACTACTTGTAAGTCCAGGCGCTGTGGAAGTAGACACAATAGATTGGGATGTCACTGAGATAAGGCGACAACAAGATTCACACCCAGTTTGGGGTAAATTAAAGAGTTATTTGCGGAATGAGACCACAGAGGTACCAAAATTGCCAGCAAAATTGGACTGTTTTCATTTGTTGCCAGACGGTTTGCTCTATGAGAAGGAGAGTCGGTCATTTGGCATAGGGGAAGTATTCCAAATTGTAGTCCCAGAAGATAGCGTTCACTCTGCACTTAGACTTGCTCATTGCTTACCGTTATCTGGTCATGGTGGAACCAAGATTACTTTAACTCGCGTGAGACGGTTTGCATACTGACCCCAGATGGAGAGGGATGTCGTGGAATTTTGCAAACAGTGTACCCAGTGCCCAGTGTATACGTTCGAAGCGTTCGGGGGACGCCCCAAGCCCGCTTCTCCGTTTCCCCGATGTCACTGCACCATGGGTCAGGTGTCATATGGATTTGATTGGTCCACTAAATAGATCAGCGGAAGGGCATTATTATGTCTTAACTTTCATTGATGCGATGACTTGATTTCTTATCGCGGAACCATTAAAGTCTAAGTCTGCCGAAGAGGTGGCTGGGGTGTTTGTGGAGCGAGTTATTTGTGTTTACGGAACTCCACAACAATTAGTCACTGATCGGGGTACTGAATTTGTTAACAAAGTGTTTCAGGAATTGGCAAACTTGTTGCACATGAAACATGTGAACATTACTCCTTATCACCCATCCTCTAATGGATTGGTGGAGAGGGCGAATGGTACTGTTATTCAGATAATACGTACCATGGTGGAACAAAATGCTAATCACTGGCATAGAACGGTACCAGTTGCTATGATGGCCTATAACTCTGGATATAATCGGACTATCCGTGATTCTCCTTACTTCTTGTTGTTTCTCAGAGATCCACAGATGCCTTATCATGTAGTGCAAGACCCATCTTTGAAGTACAACCTTGAGGATATACCTAATTTATCTGCCGCCATGGCAACAAAGGTTTTTGAAAGATGCCAGGACTTTCTCGATCATGCGAGCACAGAAAATGAGAACAGAAGGGCAAAGCGATGTGTAATAAAACCACTTTTGGTAGGGGACCATGTCTATGTGAAGACTGTTCCTATCAGGGGGGTGGCAAGGAAATTGCAACCTTTGTTTTCAGGACCCTATCATGTAATTGATCGAGTAAATGATGTTGTCATCAAAGTTCGTCCCATACAAGGGGGGAAAGTAACCACTTTACACACTGACAGGGTGAAAGTTGTCCCAGAGGAGTGTATTACTAGGAAACAGAATCGTAATGCGAGAATGGCTTATCTTATTCATGAAGGTGGGGAGACTAGGGATAAAGGGGAAAATGAAGGTAAGGAAATAAATGAGGAAGAATGTATCCCAGGGCCTGTAATTGACTTTAGTTTGCCTTCTCCACAAGTAAGTCAGGCCATAGGCAGTGATGCAACTGGCAACTGTGACCAGACGGAGCGGGGTGCGGGTCGGCGGCAAGCGACAGCTGAGCGTCAAGGCCAAACACTGCCTCCTTCACCTCCCCCACAACACCACTCCACACCTCACACTCCACCACATTGCAGATACAGTTTGAGGTCACATTCTAGTGTCCCAGACTACCCGTTATGTATGGACAGACCTGTTGGAACTAGACAACCACACTCACCGGCTTCACGACGTGAACTGGCAAGGCTCCCGGTAGCATACCACAGGAACCCTCCGATGACATCATCACTCGTGACTTAAATGTGTGCGTGCGCACACACGCTAACACTCTCGTCCTCTCTTCTTAATTTGACAGAAGATTCCAAGGACGAAGCTGGATGGTCTATTTGCGTCTGATGCACACTATGTATCCAATACATAGACTTTTGTTTAATTACTATCAAGACCCAGTCTGTGACCACATACAGATATGTGATGTCTCTTAAAGTATTCTAAACTTTCTAGTCTCAGCTGACTGCTGCATGCAGTCGCTCGGTCGAAGCACCTTTCTTGGTGAGACAATCAGCCAGTTGTTGTGATGTATCCACCCAGGATACCTCATCAATCTCCCCCCGCTCCAACATGTCCCGCAACACAGCAATATCAATGCGCAATCTCCTGTCTTCTACGCTCTTACAGGAGTAAAGGGCATCCACCAGACTCTTGTTGTCGACGAAACACTTTATTTTGATCTTTCCACATCCAGAAACCTCACACAATATGTTGGAGAGATATACAGCAGTTTCAGCACATTCAAGCAGCGCCAACGCCTCAGCAGATAAGGTAGATTTGACGACCCTCCTGATCTCCCTTGTCTGCCAAAATATAGGACATCTTGCCTCACTAGCATCTCGTAGGAAGATCACAAAACTTCCCTGAGATCCATTGCCTACAAGGTTGGCAAATGAAGCATCTGAAAAGCACTCTATATGACAGTCCTCGATCGGCCCCATTCTAGGAATGTATAGCTTCATGTTGTCAGTCTTTACCCTTGAGATCACCTTATTGAGTCTAAGCAAATCCGCTACGGTAGCTCGGTTGCTATTCATGCTCAACTCACACACATCAAAGGCAATATCTGGCCGAGTGTATGTGGCAATCCAATTGAGTTGTCCAATTAATGCTCGGTACTCCTTTTTCTCAGACTCGGACAGCTCCCCTGATTTTACTGCTGCACGATGTTTACTCAGCGTGACTGGTTTCGAGGATGAAGCATACTGGAATTGGTCGAGCGTTATGCTGCCATCGATGTTGCAGATGACATTGAGACCAACGTATTTGAAGGCTTTTGATTCTGAACTGCCGATGAGGAATATTTGACTCAACTGATTTATCACTTGCTGTTCAAACTCATGTGTACCAGCCCAAAGGAAGTCATCGACGTAGATGCATACAATGCCTTCGACTTTGCCACCATTGCTCCAAGAGAACAGCGCTGAATCCAGTGATGATACTTTAGCTCCGAGACTCAACAACTGATCTTTTACGCGCAGATACCAATGCCTAGCAGCATCACAAAGGCCGTAAACAGTTTTCTTTAGTCTCCATAACTTACCATTTGCATATTCAGGCGGAGGACGTAAATGAACAACTCTCTCAATGTCGTTACCTTGCAGGTAGGCAGCTTTCACGTCCATAGTGTGGCAATCCCACTGGTTGGTGGAGGCCAAAGAAAGTGCCAAACGCACTGCTTCCTTTGAACAAGTAGGCGAGTCTTTTCGGAGATCCACTGTGTCTTCCTCAAATCCTCTGGCGACTAAGCGGGCCTTAACAATAGGCTTTCCATTTTCAGTTTTTCTGTCACAACCCATCGAACCATTATGGCACCTTGCCCAACATCATCTACTTCCTCATACACATCATTATTCTGCCAATTTGTAATTTCATTTTCCTTAGCACATAATACGGCTTCAGAGTTGAAAAGAACAAGCATTTCTGTGTCATCATCAACCACTTCCCATTCGTTAAGATCTTTCTCCAAATCTATCCAATCAATGCTGCCATCAGAGTCCCTCTTCAAATTATAGCAGTGTTTGTACTTTCCAGTGGCTTTACCTGCCCGACTTATAATCCTTCCAGACACCAACTCTCCACTTTCTGAATGTATTCCCTTTATACGTTGACCAACAGAAACTTTGGGAAGCTGATTAATCAGAACAGAAACTGTGGGAGGCTCATCGACTGGGACCACACCATCATCCGACTCGTCATCTGGTGGATAGTCATTCAACACTTGCGTAGGATTGTCATTAGGCTTCTCCTGGACAACATTTTTCTTCTCATCACTGCTGACATCACTTTCAACTGTAGTATCTTGCTCTGGCGCTCGCGCTAGACGACATACGTGCACTCGCACGTATACACCGCCGTGTCTCACCAGAATTTGTTTCCCATCTCTGCCTATTACAATTCCAGGACCGTGCCACTCATGACTGTCATTTCTTTTGCAGAAGACTTCATCTCCATTCTGGATGTCGTTTGGGTCACTCGAACGTAAGTTGTGCCGCAGAGCCCTAGCCAAGCGTTCATCTGATTCGGTCTTTATAAACTCTTGTCTAGCTAAATGAAGAGCGTTCAAGTTGTCTCTCACAATTTTCGATGGTGATGAAGGTTCCAAGGCTGGAGGATCATTTGCGTACACATTAGGCAGACTAGGGTTTTGACCAAAAACAAGTTGGTTAGGAGAAAAGCCTGAGTAGTTGGTGAGAGCATTTCTTGCCGATACTGCCCATACCAAGGCCACATCCAATTCACACTGGCTATCAGCCATTACCTTCCTAACAATGTCACCAATGACTGCATTTTGACGCTCACAGACTCCGTTGCTCCAAGAACTCTCTGCAGACGTTGTCATGATCTTGATATTGAAGGCCTCTCCCAATGCTCACATTTCCGCATTATTGAATTCACAGCCATTGTCTGTAAGAATTTTTCTAGGTGTGCCAAACACAACAATCCAACTCCAAAATATTCCTTTGATAATGGTGGGTGCACACTTATCTGCGATTACTATCGCATTACAATACCTGGTCGCCAAATCAACAAGGACTAAGAAATAATGCTTTCCCCATGCTTTTAAATCCATGGCTATGGCTTCATTAAACTTAGACACCATGGGCAAACTGACTACAGGTCGGGGCTTGGCTTTCTTAAATCTGCAACAGACTGTACAAGCATCAGATACAGCCTTGCCAGCCTGTTCCAGTTTTGAACTTTTAATTCCCGCATCTGTGATCAGTTTAATTAGTTTTGCCGATGTAGGGTGTCCAAATTGCCTGTGAAGCTTCAAAGCGGTTTTTTTCTACGTCACCCCCACGAGTTGCCAACATGATTGTTTCACAAAATTTACGATCTAGTCATAAGGAAATTGGAAGTAAGTAATGGCCTGAAGATGAGGACTTTAAATCAATGATAGTTCCACAAATTTTGACCTGGTCAGTTCCAAGGTTAATCACCATTTTTGCTTTTTTCACGGAACGTCTACTCAACAGCAAGGGAATATTGCAGTCCACA
>JAGKTI010031726.1:0-2500 GCA_018397915.1 Birgus latro
ATAATATAGGTAGAGAGAGAGAGAGAGAGAGAGAGAGAGAGAGAGAGAGAGACTTCCTTCCCTCTTTTTTTTTTTCATCATTTAGTAATTTAGCATTCTCTTCTGCCTCTTTCCATGCCCTCTTCTCTTTTCCTCTTCCATATTTTTAAAAATCTATCCATCCATATTGTACCTTCTTTATTCAGCGTCAGATTTTCTTAACTCTTCCTCCTTCCCATTCCTATCTCTTCTCCAGGTACTTCTACTATACTTTCATCAGTCCATTTGGTCACTGTTGGTCGCCTTCCTTTTCTGTCTCTCTTACTGACCTACTTCATTCATTCTCTCATTCTTTTTTCCTTCTTTCATTTTTTCTCCTCTTCCTTTTTTATTCTTTCTTCTTTTTCCTCCTATTTTCATTCCTTTTCTTTTTCTTCCGTCTTTCATATATTCTCCTTCCTCTTTCTATATTATTCTTTCCCTTCTTTTATTCTTCCTCTTATTCTTTTTTCGTTCCATTTCCACTTCTTCACTTCTTTCATGTTTCTTATTCTTATCTTTCTTTGATCAGTTTCTCTCCTCTTCCTTCCTTCTCCCGTTCTCTCTCCTTTCCTCCCTTCCTTCTTCCGTTCTACATCCTCATTTCCATCTTTCTTCTGTTCTTTCTCCCTCCCTCCTTCCCTTCTTTATTTTCTCTCCATCCCTCTTCCTTCCTACTTTCTCTCGCTTTTTCGTGTCTCCTCTTACTGCCCTGGGCTGTATTTTAGTCGGCTTGAGAAATCTCTTGACACATCTTCCTCAGTGATTTATTTTGTCTAATATTCGTCAACTCTAGTTCTTTATCTGGGCTAACACGAGACAATTTTATTCAGTTTAGAGTTAGTCAAAGAAACCTGAGAGTGTTAGTTTTGTCTTTCAACCGTCGCACTGTCAGTTTCATTTAATTTTCTATGATTTATTTGTTTATTCACTCATTTACTTATTATTTTTGGGGTAAACACCATATGATTTCATTTTGGGGGGGTGTAGGGGCCGAGAATGTTAACCTTCCCACCAATAATCCCCTCATCGTTCAAAAGTCTCTAGTATTCTGCTCGAGATAACGCCAGGTGATTGTATTCAACAAAGAGTGAGTCATATGAGTCTGAGTTTTTTTTTTTTTTTATGCAAGGAAGAAGTAACCAAAGACTAGTAGCCCGTAAGATTGTTCCCTCCACAATAAAACAAAAACAAGACAACAGAGATAAATTCAAAATCTGTTCATTTCTAGATGCCTGGACACACTGCGTTTCAATGACTAAAGGTCATAGGCAGTAGGAAATACAGAAAGAGGAAGGCATTTCCAGAGTTAACCTGCTGCATCTATGAAGGACTGGAAGTAATGGTTAACTCTTGCATTAGAAGGTGGACAGAAAAGAGATGAGAGTTCGTTGCTAGACGGCTGCTATGCGCCCACCATAGTGGTGAAGGGATGAAGGCAGACAGTTCAGAGGAGTAGTGACTATTGAAGCATCGATAGAAAAGAGATAAAGATACAATAGTGCGGCGAAGAGACAGAGATTGCAAGGAGACAGTAAGAGGTAGGTTAATGAGATGAAAAGTCTTTGACTCCACCTTGTTGACTAGAGTTGTATGCAGCAAGCCTCCCCACACATGAGAGTTGTACTCTGCACAGGGGCATATAAAACCCGTGTATAAAGTCAACACCCGTGCAAGGATAAAGAAGGCACGGAGTCGGCGTAGCACACCTAATCTCTTGGAAGCAGATTTTACAGGAGAGGTTATATGATCATTCCAAGATAAATCCCAAAAGAATGAAACCCCAAGTCTGTTTAGTGATGGTGCAGGATTGAGCTGGATATTGTTAAAAAAAGAGGATACTCCTGCAGAAGATTTTGAAGGGTTGAAAGATATAAGAACTGAATTTCTGAAGCAGTAATAACAACAAGATTACTTTTATCCCAATCAGAGATGTGAACCAAGTCAGACATTAGGCGTGCCATAGCCTCATCCCTTGTTTGTTGAAGTAATTGCTGAGATGGATGCTACAGCAAGCAAATGGAAAGGTGAAGGATGGCGTCATGAGCATATGAGTGGACAGAGATGGATGTACAGCTCAGTATGTCATTCATGAAAACAAGGAAGAGAGATGGTGATGGGACAGAACTCTTAGGAACACCATCATTGATAGCTCTAGGAGAGCGACGGTGGCCGTCTACAACAGCAGCTGTAGTACGACCAGAAAAGGAGCTAGAGGTGAAGACACAGATAAGTTAGAAACCGTAAGAGAGCAGTTTGGAAATTAAAGATTTATGCCAGATTCGACTGAAGGCCATTAGTATGTCAAATGCAAAAGCAAAGCTTTCGCCAAAGTCCAGAAAGGAGGATGACCTGGGGTTTGAAAGGTAGGTAAGATCTCCAGTGGAGCATTCCTGGTGGAAACAGTACTGACGATGGGAAAGAAGGTTGTGATAGGAAACATGCTTTAAAATTTTTCTGTTAAGAATAGGCTTGAAAACTT
>JAGKTI010031726.1:7500-10729 GCA_018397915.1 Birgus latro
CCCTTTCTGCTTCATCCTCACTCGCTTAACGTTTCGCCAGTGAGTGGTGCTGAAATTTGCTACGTCACTCCAAAAAGTTACGCTCACTACCCTAGCTAACCAATGGGATTTGCCGGTAAACATCTAACATCGTCTGTGTCCTTTTTCTCTCTGAACAATCTTGGGAGGTATCAAATCTCATGACGTCATTCCCTACACTCCTTCTACTTTTCCAATTAAAGAGAGACCAAGGAACAGCACCATTAACAGAAAAGATGTGGTAGCGATGGCACAGTATGAAGTGATTGGAAGGTAACAGCTAAAACAGCCAGGCTGTTTAATGCCGAATCCTTGGGGGAAGGGTATTAGCCAAAAAATGAACAAGAAGGACCTTAGACAACCCTTCACAACTCATTTTATGAAAATGAGTTCATATTCCAGAAAAACCTTAAGATATTTATTAAAAATCTCAACTTCAGTGTCTTTGTCATTATAACCCATCCCTGGGAAACACCGCCTAGCATCTAGTTAGACACTAGGGCGATTGCTAGAGCTGCCCTGGGGGCTCTATTCAGGCCCAGTTCTCCCCTGGTTGCAGTGAGTGACTTTTCTAGCTACAACAGATGATTCAGTTTAATGTGTTAGTGGGCCGGCCCCTGCCATTAGTAGGGTCTAATAGCTATGAAACTGAAAGACACTGTGATACATGAAGCTGAGACAAAATATTCTAGAACACTACCTGCGGAAGAAGGCAGGAAAAAGCATGTTAACGTACAAAGGGGTGTTATACTCAAAATAAACAACAAAACATTTGATGGGATTTTAAGGTTTCTAAACAGATATTGAAAAGAGGTTGTCTCTGACAGATGTCTGATTAACGTGGTGATGATAATGTTAAAAAAAAAAATAGGTAATAACAATGGTATTCAGTAATATAATGCAAAAAGTAAAGGTGAGGACAGACTCCATGAGACGCTTAGCAGCAGTGCTTATTTCCGTAACTTAGGCCTTTGAGCCTGTGGCGGGATATTAACCCACTATTATGAGGTATGAGGTAACTGCATCATCCAGGTTACTCTTAGGTGTTATCCATGTACTCGTTTTACCTATCAACCCGCATTCAGTAGACTGGATGGACATCTGAGCTCACTGAAGGAAGACAGCTGCCCGCACCAGGATATGAATCCTGGTTTACGGGACGACAGTGTCGTAGTTATCAACACAAACTACTCTGTTATCGCTGTTATAGAAGGACGTATTTTGCAAAGAAAGGTCATGTTATTGCCACTTTATACAATAATCAGGTTCTTGTAAGAAAATGGCATCTTTTGGCATATTACGTGGGAAGACGGGGAGAAGGTGAGGGATTACTATGACGCCAGAGTGATGAGGGTGGTGGCAAAAATGGTCAGCGCAAAGTGGGCATACTGTAACACTTGCATTGTCCAGGCTTTCTTGGTGGCACTGGTGATGGTCAAAATGTTGTGCCAGAACACGTATAATTTTGTTATTATTAATAAACTCAACTCTGTAATGTGAGAGTACACTCTTAAACAATGTTTGTGATTTTTGCTTGTGAGGAACATGATGATAATAATTGTGTACCGATGATGGTACTGGTGGTGGGAAGATGAAATATATAGAACAATATAGCGATGGAGTGGATGTGGTTGCACTGGGAGAAGGTACGCCACAACACCTGTCTTTCTTGTGTCAATATTGGAGGACACAAAATACACCAAAAACTGGATGGCAGGACAAGATAATGGTAGACTGTACATTCCGTGGAGACAGAGTCCAAAAACACCATACAGTGAAGAGATGTGACCCCATCTGCCCGCCTATTTTGATGTATCTGTCATCTGCTGCACAAATGTAAACACAGATTTCTTGTGATCTGCACAGCTGGTTTAAAGCACGTGGATTCCTTAGCAGTGTCTGAAATAAAGTAAACGTGGATGCCTTAGCAGTGTCTGAAATAAAGTAAACGTGGATTCCTTAGCAGTGTCTGAAATAAAGTAAACGTGGATGCCTTAGCAGTGTCTGAAATAAAGTAAACGTGGATGTCTTAGCAGTGTCTGAAATAAAGTAAACGTGGATGCCTTGACAGTGTCCGAAATAAAGTAAACGTGGATGCTTTAGCAGTGTTTGAAATAAAGTCAGACAAACGACAAGAGCTGAATGCTTACAATGGTTTGACAGGTTATAAAATCATGGTCATTGTTCCATCAGAGTTTACTATAGGATCTCTAGCAGAGGCTATCAACGTAAGAAATACTTCGAACCACTATGATAAATCTACTAAATGCCAGTTGTGGAACAAGTATAGGATAGAAGATTGTAATGTAACGAGGTGATTCATATGAGCATATGCTTAATTACATGATGGTAAAAGAAGTGTGGACAGATCTGTTAATAAACTGGATTATACCACATGGTTTATTTAGGGGTTGCCAAGATACTGGGTCGTGGGTGGAGGGATACTGTCATACTACAGCACGTAGATAACAGGCAAGTTATGCTCAGTCCTCAGTAGTGTCGTGCCTGGATGTGTGAGAAGACTGACCTACGAGTAAGTGCAGCAGGCGTGAAGAAGGTAGGGAGTGACAATGATATGAATTAAGTATTTTAGAAAAACAGAAAAAATAATTGTTTCAGTGGTGGAAAGGGAGTGTTGAGACGCTGAAATGAGCAGCTGTGATTATGTGAGA
Source organism: Birgus latro (assembly GCA_018397915.1). NCBI lineage: Eukaryota > Metazoa > Arthropoda > Malacostraca > Decapoda > Coenobitidae > Birgus > Birgus latro. The sequence goes on from JAGKTI010031726.1 coordinate 10,191, forward strand.
GGGCGTGCGTGACGGTAAAAATCAGAGGTAGGCAAAGACACACGATGGTTTTGTGATGAAAGAGGAGGTATCGGAGGACCCTGAGTGGTAGTAAAAATGGAATGGAAATTTCTGTGATATGAAGTCGTGATATAATAGCCCGAGCTGATATAAAAAGGACATCAACAAGGCATTCATTATTAGTTTTAGATTAAATTACACTTACAACACAGTCAGGATATCTGTAAGAGATTATGGCCTCTCCTAAGCTGAATGAAATATCAGACTATTAGATCAGAAAATTATCTCAGCGTGAAAGGGTTAAGTGGAAAGTGATACAACAAGTGCTTAAAATAAAAATACACGACACGTCCTTCACGCCAGTACTATACTGTATGTGGTTAGCTGGAGTACCGAAACTTACCTTTTTTCATGTTTTTAAGGAAGTTCTGATGCTTTTCTCACCGAATTATTACTGACGGACTTGGATATTTCAAGAATTTTATTTATTCATTGAGAGAGAGAGAGAGAGAGAGAGAGAGAGAGAGAGAGAGAGAGAG
>JAGKTI010031728.1:0-12064 GCA_018397915.1 Birgus latro
TCTGTCTCCAAAACAAAACAAACTGCCAAAGAATCTACTGCTTCTAATGAAGGAAGTTACACTGCAGTCTATTATAGTGATTATAATTAAGTTTAGTTCTTAATATAGAGTGAAATAAATACTGGGTACTTTTTAGAATTTACGTTCAAGTGTGAACTCCACCACCTCCGTCTCCAAAACAAAACAAACTGCCAACGATCTTCTGCCTCTGACGAAAGGCAAATTATGTGCACTGAATTCTTTCTTTTTTGTCTTTCTTTATTAATTTATACACTGTATATGCTCCTTTACTTTAGTGTTAAGAAGACAAGTAATAAGTATTGTTATTGCAATTTGGGGGGGGTGAAAATCCATCTCCAACACACGTTACCGACAGTCGGTACTGCCTCTGTGAATGATTTTCTACCAATTAACCACTTCAGTACTGTGACGTCTATTTCTACTTTATTTACGCTTCCTCCAGCCGATTTTATGGCACTCAGGACTGGACTCACATACTGAAGGGGCTAACGAAGGCTGTACCAACCCCGTGCACTTCCACAGATCCAACCTACACTGACTAAAACTGTCTGGTGGCAGCAAGAATAAAATGAAAATACACCCAGCACTGAAGGGGTTAAAAGTATAGTAAATGCACTATATTGTTTTTTGTCATAACTAATTTATTTATTTATGCTTCTTTAATTTAGTGTTGAAAGGACAAGTAATAGGTATTGTCTTAGCAATTTTAGGGGGTGATAATTCGGTAATTTAGCAAGTTTGGGGGGTGAAAATTCGGTAAGCCGGAAAATTCGGTAATTCGAACCAGGGTAGAGCCCCATATAGTTCGGCTTATCACGGGTTTACTGTAAGTCCGATAATATCATCCTCACCTTGTATAATTCCTTAGTATGCTCGCACTTGGAGTACTGCATTCAGTTTTGGTCACCGTATTATAAAAAGGTTATGGAAAAGCTCGAAAGAGTGCAGCGAAGGATGACAAAAATGATACCTAGATTGAGAAATAAACCATACGAGGAACGTTTAGAAGCCTTGAATCTCTTTACCTTAACTAAACGGAGGATACAAGGAGATTTAATTCAAGTATTCAAAATATTCAAAGGACAAGTTAACATGGCTGTCAATAAATACTTCACAGTTGATCACTCGAATTATACTAGAGGCAATGGGCATAAAATAATTGGCAAACGATTCCAGTCACATGAAGCTAAGCATTTCTTCTTCAACAGAGTTGTAAATATATGGAATAAATTGCTCTCCAATGTAGTAAATTGTAATACAGTACTAACATTTAAAGGTCGCCTGGATAAATATTTGTCGTCTAACCCCCAGCTTATTATGTTTACTCCCGAATAAAACACTTGTATAAATTTTTAATTTATTCTATTCTTTTAGAGCCTGGATCAACTTACTAAATGCAAATATATGCACAGTGATAATGTTTTAAGTTTCTTCCCGCAGAATCCAAATATGACCACAGGATCACTATATTTACATGCATCTATAACTTTTGAATTCCTGAAAAGTCCAACTGAGACCACGGGATTATTAGCTAAATTCATGTGTATCTTTTTCTTTTGAATTCCCGCAGAGTCCAACTGAGACCACGGGATTACTGTATTCACGCTGTTATGTCTACAGAGTCTCATTGTCCGCAGACGCCCCATTACATAGTGTTATGTGTTATTTATTTAATCGATTATTCATTGTACTTAACTACTTTCTCTTTCAGGTTATTCATACTGGTAGCTTATAGATAATGTCTTATATAATGTAGCTTTTCCTTTTCAGTCTTTCCTATGAAATATCCATGCCAGTTTTTCCATGCTGCATGGTGGTCTTTCTCACTTTTTCTTGCCAGTTTTAACTGGAGGGTTTGGAGGTGGGGGAAGCCTTCTTGCTTTACTATCCTTATCCTTTAGCAAGTAGAGTTAGATCTTGTAGTCATAGTCTACTCTGTAACAAACAGCCTCGAAAGGAACATAAGGTCTGTCGCTGTTTGCTTTCCTATGTACTCCTATCATTATCCGGACATCCTTTCCCACCCTAGGGCAGAGTGAGGAGTAGCAACGTCCAAACAGTTTAAGTCTGCCCAATTCAATGGGCCATGCTCCCATTCACTCATCATTCAAGCCCACAGAATCCTGGCTCCATCAGATGGGCCCCCCAAAATTTCACCACATTCTGTAGTTTCACATATACCTGTCTGATAGAGTCAATCCACAGTGTCACATTAAAAAGGGGTGCCAAATCCCTGGTTTTTTTTTTTTTTTTTTTTATGCATGGAAGAAGGAACCAAAGGCCATGGGCCTGCATAACTGTTCCTTCCAAGAAAAAGCAAAAACAATACAAAAGAGAGCCAAATTCAAGATCCGTTCAATTCGAGATACCTGGACACACTGCGTTTGAAAGACTGGAGATCATAGGAAGTAGGAAATACAGACAGAGGAAGACAGTTCCAGAGTTGACCAGTTGTATAAATAAAAGACTGGGAGTAACGGTTAACTCTTGCATTAGAGAGCTGGACAGAAAAGGGATGAGAGTTTGTTGCTAGACGGGTACTACGTGCCCGTCGTAGAGGTGGGGGGATGCAAGCATACCCGTCTTCCTCACACACACTTATCCACTATATCTCTCCACATTTTTCTTGACCTACCGTGCCTCCTCCCTCCTTCAAATTTGCTCAGGTATATCCTTTTCACCACTCTATTGTCATCAATTCACTCCATATGACCAAGCCGTTTCAGTACACCCTTCAATTCTGGTGTCCACAGACTTCCTCTGTCTGCATCGTTCACGAATCACATTACAGTATTCTGTATCCTATCCAGTCTCTGTACTCCACACACATTCCTCAACAGTCCCATCTCCACTGCTCTAACTCTTGACTTTTCATTTTTATGCCAAACCACAGTCTCACATCTGTTATTGTATGATAATGTTGGCACTAACACTCCTTCATATAAGCCTCATGCAGCCGTAACAATCAAGCTTCTGTTTTTTTTTTATCAAGGCCTTCATAGCACCTGCTACTTTCCTACCTTGTGTCCACTTCTTTTGCACATTTTCCTCTCTCTTCTGTCACTGTACCCAGGTATCTGAACTCTCACCAATTCCAGTCCCTTTATTTTCACTGTAACATCACACTGGAAGCCACCTTCTCGCTAAATAACCATTACTTTACTCTGTTCTACATTTACTCTCAAGTCATGATGCTCACAGACATCTACAATACTCTGCACTAGTCTACCAGGCTCTTGTCCGGTATTTGCAAGCAGCACTGCATCATCAGCATACAACAAATTTGAGATTTCCACCCATCACCATTCATTACCGACACCATCCCTCTCTCCACTACTTGTGTTTTTACTTCTCTTATCACCCTATATATTGAACAACCATGAGTACATCACAAAACCTTGACGAACATCCACACTGATCGTGAATCAATCACTTAGATGCCCATTTACCCTTACACATGCCTCACTACCATCATAAAAACTCTTGACGGAACCTAGCTGCTTACCATCTACACCATACATGCACAAAACCTTCCACAATCCTTCTCTGTCTTCTTTGTCATATGCTTTTTCCAGATCCATGAATGCCATAAACACCTTATAGTCCTTCTCACATGCCTTCTCCACTAACTGTCTTACTGTATATATTTGATCCACACATCCTCTGCCACTCCTAAAGCCACCCTGTTTGCCACTCACTAGGACTTCTGATCTCTCTCTTACTTTCTCTACATTATTCCATATACCTTCCCTACCGCACTCAACAGACTGATGCCACGATAATTCTTGCACCCACTTCACTCACATTTATTTCTGTACAGGGGAACAATTATTGCCTTTTTCCACTCTACTGGCACAGTTTCACCCATCCATGCCTTCTTGCATATCTCTAACAAGCACTTCATTCCACTCTCTCCATTACACTTAATCATCTCTGCACACACCTCATCAACCCCAGCTGCTTTCCCATTTTTCAGCCACTTCAATGCATTCTTCATCTCTGCAAATGTCACGTTTCCTGGCACTGCATTCCTTCTCTGCACACCCCAAAAACCCATCATGTTAACAGTCGCTTTGCTCTCTCCATTCCACTTCATCAGACTTTCAAAATATCCTTTCCATCTAGTCCTTACTTCATCCCCATGGGCTAATAATCAACCACTTACATCCTTCACACTTTCACATTTCTTTCCCCTGTCACTTCTACATTTCCACACCTCTTTCCAGAATTACTTCCTATTTTCAGAGTACTTTGCATTCATTTTTCTTCCAAGATCATCATTTACCTCCTCCATTTTCCTCTTCACTAGTCTCTTTAAGTGCTTCTTGATCTCAATATATTCATTTCTTATTTCAACTAATGGTAGGTGGTGGTGACCATCATCCACTCACTTGATGTAGTGCTGACTACTTCTTCCTTAGTCTTTATCATTCTTTTTCTGTGCTTGTCCTCTTCTCTTCCTATTTCTCCCATCTTTCCTGTCACTTCTTATTGCTTTTCTTTCCTTTACAGATGGCTTTACATTGAGTGACAAGCCAAATTGTTTCCTGTAAGCCAAGAAACCATTTACAATGTTGGGTGGTAACCATATAACCAAATCATACGTGCTCCCTACGTGTCAACAAGTGGGTTGGTGAAGGGTTACTGCCCCTCCCTGTAAAACAAATAACTCACAAATGGCCACCCCTTATGGGATTATGGCATCTGGCAATAGACAGATAGATAGATTATTTCAACTGAACCCCTGTGCTGTATCCACGCTAGCCACTTCTTCCTCTTTCCCTCCAATGCTCTCTTAACCTCTTCGTCCCACCATGCCATACCTTTCTTCTTTGTTGTTGCTCTTGCCCCACCACACACACCGCTTTAGCAATTCTGACTAAGCAATCCCTACATACACTCCACAAGCTGTTCAGATCCATTTCATTCCAATCCACTGATTCTTACTCCTCCCCTACTTTGGCCTTGTTTTCATCTGCCATTTCTTTGATCCTCAGCTTCTCGACTTGCAGTCCCTCACCCTGACAGCTCCTCTTTCTCTTGGTCCATCTCACTCCTCTCACCTTGATCTTGCATACCACAATCATATGATCTGACAAACCTTGCCATCTTCCTCTCACTGCCCTCGTATCAGCAACACTACCCAGTGTCGAATTCTCTACGACAGGGGTGTCAAACTCAAAACCTATCGAGGGCCAATTCTTAATTTAGTTACGGTCTTGAGGGTCAGCAAAAATATATACCTGTATATACCTGTATGTATTTGCAAGAGCCATAAAGACAGTCACAAAGGAGAGAGAGAGAGAGAGAGAGAGAGAGAGAGAGAGAGAGAGAGAGAGCCTGGAAGGCAGATAAACAGATGATTTACTTTTTTTTACATTTTAAAAATTTACAATGTTCGAAAACAAATTAATAATAAATAATTGAATTAAACCGCCCACACAACATGAACCTGAACACGTGGCGGCATAGCCTACAGTACCGAAGCATGGCACAATGTGGTGGTTACTGGTTTTGACGTTTCCCTACTTTATTTAAAAGGTACACCTCAATTCTGCATACATTTAGTCATAGTTTGATTAAGTGAGTTATTAAACTGGGAAGTATAACTCACGATTTCAATAAAAAAGGCAGTGAGGTTTAATCACTGTATCGCTGGCATACACAGCTTCATCGTCTTTCGTGACAGTTAAAACGTTTGGGCCTGGCAGCTAATGCCTTCAGATACCAGCAATGGCTGCATCTTCGGTTTTAAATGGATTCGTTATATTTATTTACAAAAAGTTTCCCTTTATACAAACGATATTACTAGCAATTCTAACTGAAGTCAATTACCATTATGAATAAAAGGTAGTTTACGAATTTTCTGTCTCAACAATATTTTCATTCATAACAGTTATAGTTTCACGGAATAATAAATCTTACTGTCATCTCGAGGCTCATTTATGACCATCCCGAGGGCGACATTTGGCCCGCGGGCCATGAGTTTGACACGCCTGCTCTACGAGCACATAATCAATAAGGCTCCTTTCAACTTTAAAGAGTAGGAAAAGAAACATGCACTATTACTGAGCAATACCAACATGACAGCACTGCAAAACTCTTATTTAACCTCTGCTGGGTTCATTCTTTGTATGATATTTCACCTCCCCTGAGTCATTATTTTAATACCAGTGTACATGTACCTCACATGAGGCCTGCAGCTTGGCCTATGCAGACCTTCAGAGTGCCTCTTATCAGGTCTGCAGCTCTTCAAGAGTTAAAGACTACCATAATGCTATGAAAATGGGTGACAGATCTGTGCACTTCAGTGAAGTATGCCTGTTTTGACTAGTGAAAAAAGTTTATGGTTTAATGTGTAACATACAGTATGTCAGTAAAACCACTGTTGAGTTACATAAACGTCTCTAAACTCCCAATCCCTTGACAGGAAGTCAGGGGACAGCAGGACTTAAGCTTGCAGTCCACCAGGTTCAAGTTTAGATAAGCTTGAGACTGGATCAACAACTATCGAGCAAAGTCAGTAAGTTCTAAAATACGTAGTAGGTAATATTTTCCTTTACCAAAAATGTCCAAGTTCTCTGCATTATTATTATTATTAAAACTATAAACCAATACAAATGGGATGGGTAGGATCCAAAACGTGAAATGGAAAACACAAAGGCAAAGCATGAACTACCAGTATCAAAAGTGACCAGTGAAATGGGCTGTACGATCGCCCAAACAAGTGATGTCTCGCTTTCTTTAGTTTCGGACAAAATTCCCTGGGTCTGGTACATTCACTTGATTGGGAGTTAGAAGACGGAAACAGTCTTTGCCTACCTTGCAGACATTACTTATGGTGTAAAAAAAACTAATCTTGCAAAAATATTAGCTACTTAAGTTTACTGTTACAGGCAACCCTCAAGCAACGAACACTTACGCAATGAAAAATCGGTTTAACGAAAATTGTGTTTTACTACCCTTCACTTGTGCAACGAATGCCTACACTTGGTTCTTTTATTGTTTCAACCCCTAACAGAATTACGAGTTTTGATCCATTTTTTCGATATTTTAGAAATTTCTAAGACACTTCTTCTATGACATTTTCATCTCAAATTATTTTTATTTTACTCCTCAAGGTTAAGTTAGGTTAGGATATCTTCAAGAGTAAAATAAATATAATTTGCAAGAAAGATGCCATAGAAGAAAAATGTCTTAGAACTGTCTAAAATATTGATGAAAAGGTTCAAAATTTCCTAATTCTGTTAAGAGGTTGAAACAATAATTTCACCAAATTTTGGTTTACCAGTTATCAGCTGAATCATCCATCAGAGAAGCCAGCTGCGCACAGTGACTAGCAGCTGTTGACAGCAGCGCCTCTAGCAACACAACACTCATACTAGTATTCAAAACAAAACAGCTGTAGCCTTCGGAAGTCCGCATGTGCAATACTGCACTACTTTTCGCTCACCATGCCTATATGACCTGCAACTAGCCCTTGCCAATAAGCAGCCAAGGCCTTCAAGAAGAGCTTTATGCTCGAGACTAAGCTGGATATAGTAAGGCGGCACGAACGTGGTGAAAAACAAACTATAGCTCGCCTCCAAGACCTGGCTCCGTCTGCAGTGTCGAGTATCTTTAAATCAAGTGCCGTATGTATTTCTAGAATGTACATGTACTGTATGTACAATAGTTGTAGAATATGAGTTATGGAGTCATAAGATACACAAACATTTATTCATAATGAGCAAAAAAGGGTGAATACTAGTAGATGGGAGGGGAAATCGGAAGTCTGGAACCAAACCCCATTGCACCCATGCTATAATAGGCTTGTGCAACGAAAAATCACGTAACGAATGGTTTTCCAGGAACTTAACCCATTTGTTAAGTGGGGGACTACTGTATTTTTATTTAGGTCAATAAATAATTAAATAAAAAGTGACAGCTGGCACGTTTCCACTCGTCGTCACAACTCATGCCAGCAGTGTTACCAATGTTGCAATTTTTTCACTAAATTTAGAGACTTTAAAAGCTATCTAGCTGGAAAAATTAAAATATTTTCTATATATCTGGCACTCTTTTAAAGTCCTGTCCAGTGTTTTTTTTTTTTTCGTAAACTTCCCTCAGTCTGGTGGATTTTTACAACCTTTGAGACCAATCTAGCAGATTTCTAAAATTTCCCTTTGGCAACATTGCAAGCCAGCCATTATGTCACGTCTGTCAGTTATTATAATGCCGTGTAAGTGAGTGGATGTGTGTTGGCCTCTGTCATGATCCCCACCCCCCCCTTTTATACAATCCTTTTCGCCATTACTTCTCTTCATTGTCTTGCTTTTGACTATCATCCTCTCCCTCTTTAGCTCATTCATGAAACTATCTTACAGATGCACTGGTTTCACTAACTTAACTGAAAACCAGCAGATTAATTTGTTTCAGTAACACAGATGGTTAGGGGTTGTTCTTGGGCACGTGCAATAATTTGTCTCGGTCCAGTGTTGCACTATGAGGGGCTCCAATTGGCAAATTTTCCATGTTCTACCCCTCTCTATATTGCTTATCCATCAGTTAAATGTCCTCTTCTTGATGTTAAGCTGCCGAGTTATCTGCCATGCTGGAATATTTGGTAAATAAAGAGCAATAATCTGCTTGCACTGACAGGTTGTAATATCATGTTGACGATCCATCTTGATTAGTGGCTAGCGCTCAAGGGTTTTCCCGCGTATATATCATCCCACACAGAGATTAAATGTGGATAAATACAGTAATATATGTTTAGATGTTTATTTTCTGATCTGATGGCACTTGTGACTTTGGCATTACCATTACATGTGGATTTTATGTTATGGGACATTTTTCCATCAGTATTGATGACTTACAATGTAAAGTAAGTATTACGAGAGTTTCTCTGCATTTTAACTCTGAAATCGTTGAGCGATAGGGCATGTGTTTCACATTCTTTCATACGGCTAAGCCTCAACTTTAGTATATTATGATTTCTTCTTCCATAATGTGAGATATGTATGGTAAAAACTCTTATATATTGCTTTTTGGAGCTGTTTACCTAAATACAGTAAAACCTTGATATAACGGACTTCAGTAGACCGGAATTCGCTTTTATCGGACTCGAGGAGCTACCGGACTAAACTCCTATATATCGGAAAAAGTACGATATAGCCAGAAAGCAGTCCGGACTGCCTGACAACTTCAGCTATGTTCACCACAATAAGACAAGTAAAAGACATGTTTTTCAGTGCACAGTACAGTATTATTATACCATCTGATTAATGTAGTGAAGGTATAACACAGTACAATACTGCAATGGTGGTGAAAACTACCGATGCAATCCGGACTAATGTCTGATATATCGGAAAAAGTCCGGATTAGCAGGGGTAAGTCCAGATGTCGCTTTTATTGGAAAATCGCGTATTTCGGACTGGCCTGAGCCCCAATTAGTCCGTTATAGTGAGGTCTTACTGTACTGCTCTTTCCAGTGTGCATTATTTAAAATACAACTAGGCGGTGGCAGTTGCCAGACACCACTTTCTGAGCAAAAGGTACTAGGAATCGAGTCATCACTTCTTTGAGCATCTGTACATGCATTCAATCATGATTTATATGTCTCAATTTCACTTAGTTTAAAACTGCTTTCCTAATAAGTCTAATACTGGATTTGTGATGCCTACTGACATGACAAAATATGTGAGGTCATTGAAAATTACATGACATGTGTGCTGGCTGCTCAGCAGGTTTATTCATGACACTAATCTGTTTTCTGAATACAGAATTTAACTGGAATGATCATATACAGTACATGCAACTGCTTTAACTATTATCTGTGTTGGTACCTGTCTTTATTAAGCTACCTTTTTACTCAGTTTTCATAGACTACAGCATGCCTGAAGACGTGTAATTAAATGCATGCATACCTTTTTGATAGATCTGTGAATTCCACTCAGAATGGTGTTCCATCGCTGATGAGAGCTACTGCATTGAGGCATCATGTTCTCCAGGGATTCACGTAAACCCTGGTCAGGAATTAAGGCTAGCACTTTGCCCCAGCCCTCCGCAGTTCCAAGCAAGTCCTGCTCACTCAGCACCAGGTCATTGAAAAACTTCTTAGCAATTTCTTCTGCACGCCTGTAAAAGTTGTTGTCATAAGATGGATAATGAATAATGCTGCTCGTGAAAAGTTACCCTCCCAATAAAATTCTCATCACAAAATACAATGAAATTTCACTGCTGTTTAAAATATCACAGCAGATTTGGGGGGGGTGGAGGCAGGAACCTGAGGCTGGGCTACTGCAGTCCAATATATTTAAATACATTTACAGCAGATGGACAGCCTACTCACGCAGGTAGTATTATACATTCAATTACCAAATACTGTACACTCACTATTTTGTGAACTACATCCAAGATTCCAAAGGCTTCAATGTGTGCATGACTGTATGGCCCATTTCACTGGACATAATGCTGATGGTTCTCCCACTTTTATGCTTACTTCTGCCCCCCCCCCCCTGGATCCTAACACATCCCATCTTTCCACCTCTCTCCTCTCCACCACCATAATCCTAGTTGTAATTTCCACTAAGGAAAGGAGTGAGTTAGATCCAAAACACATGAAAGACAAGGCATCAAAGCATAAGAATAATGCCCAGTGAAACATGTCACATACCAGTAACCATTTAAGCCTTCATCTAACGAGCGAACATACCAGTAACCATTTAAGCCTTCACCTAACGAGCGAAGGTACCTTATCTTTTCAGTTTCCTGTACACCAGGAAACCATTTACTACACTGGGTGGTAACACTATTACCAGATAACAGTCCCTAGTGATTTAGTGGGTAATTAACCCTTTCGTGCACCGCAAGTTTTATTAAGTTTCACGGCTCATGATTTTACTTACCCACACCCAGAACCAGGCCGCCCACGCGACGCAAGTTGCACGTATTCTTACCTCTAAATATTGCCCTGAAACTCACATCATCTTATTCGCCAATGTTTGTTCTAGCTCATAAGCCAAAAGAAAAACCAGAAAAATACGAATAAAAGTACATTGGGCTGCCGTGAATAAACATTTAGGAACGTTGATCTCACTTCCCAACATCATCATTTGAATGTTTTCCATCATACAGAAAAATGTTATTATAAGTTTTGATAGAGAATTTCATTGGTTTTCTAATGAGGTGTGTCTGGTTGTGATGCGATTTGTAGTTTTCGAGAAAACAGCCAAAAACTAAAAGCCATTTTTGTAAAAAATTGATTTTTGTTCAGGGAGGTATACTGCAGAAGTTTTCTCGCACATCTTATGTTTTATTACATAATCTTATGTAGAATTTCATAAGCTTTCTCCTGATATAGGGTACTCGCAGCCACGGTGCAATTTCATCATGCGTGCACAATAACCGCCTACGTAACAACAACTTTTCATTAGAGAAATTACATAGAGAAATTACATACGTAGAATTTACTGATCTTTATCATGGTTCTTACAGGAAATCGATACGTTCAATAATTTTGGAGTAAATAGACGACAAAGATAGAATACTCTTCCTCGCCTGCCATCGATATAAAAACACTCAATTTCCCTGCCTCACGAATACTTACATATTTTCGATTGTTAGGTTTTATTATTAATCCCTTCACTATCCAACATAATAGACCCAAAGGCATGTCCGGATATTGGTCTTGTCCGGATACTGGCCCTGAAGCTGCAGCACTGGTCATTCATGACCCTAACCTAAATCAGAAAACCACCTACCTACCTCCCTACCGGACATGCAATACACTTATTTAAGTCCCCTTTCACATAAATAATGCACACAAACCATGAATTAACTGAATTTTAACCAAAAAATGATGATTTAGAGGTGAGTAAGGCATAGGTGCTCACAACTTGCCAGCAAGTGTAAGTATCAGACGTGGAAATCACTATGAAAATCACCCTTTCTCACACCATATGCATTAAATAATGGACACAAAGCATGAATTCATTGATTTTTTAACCCAAAAATGATGATTTTGAGGTAAGTAAGGCATAGATGTTCATGAGTTGGCAGC
>JAGKTI010031729.1:0-12064 GCA_018397915.1 Birgus latro
TGTGTGTGTGTGTGTGTGTGTGTGTGTATGTGTTATCAAACAACACTGATTAAATTTCTCTGGTAAAAAACTGATACAGTCAAGCTTTTTGTCATGGTATAGCCTGAACACTACAGCTTGATGTTTAAAGTTTGGGTGAAAATGGTGCTGTTGGAGGCATGCACCCTCTGAGTGCTTTCTAGTTTCAGACTGAACTTCACTAATGGAAACATAAACAGTAATAGCCGGATCCATATTTGTGAAGTTTAGACGTGATGGCTGGCAAGGTAAAATAGTCTGGGGAACACAAGCATTATCAGGAGTTGCCATGGGGATAGAAGCAGCATTAGTAGAGAGGGGAGTGGTGTTAGAAGCAGTAATTCCACGTAAAGATGCAACACAGCCATTGGGAGTTGTAGGAGAGGATGCTAAAAGTGAATAACTCTCGTGAGAAATATGTGGAGTATTGGGGGTAGGAAATGAAAAGTCTACAATGGAAGAATTAGTTGAAGGAACAGAGACAACGGTCTGATCTGAAGCGAAAGTTTGTGACTCATCTGACGGAACGATTTCTGGCTTTACATAAACCTTACCACGTCTCAAACGAGTAAGATTGTCATGAGAGTGCTCATCCTCATTGGAATCTGATTCTCTGTCATCTCTGGACGAAAGTGTATCATCTTCATGTAATGTAAACTTCTTAAAGTAAGGAAGTGTCATAAATAAATAAGTTGGGAGAAACTGGCACAACGAAAATACGAAAACAAGTTAAGTACATGGGAAGTTTTTTTTTTTACCACAAATATTGGATGATGATGATGATAAACTACTATGTACAATAACAATTAACAAAGGGGATACTTGTATGCAAATTATTTACAAATGGAGAGTTCATATGAATGAGAAGGATGAGAACGTAAGAAAAAGAAATTTGCAATTATGGGATTTTTTTTTCTTTTAAGTACAGTGATACACGAAATTGCGTTAACCTAGTTTAAAAACAGTCTACAAGAAGTATTAGTGCAGAGGTTAAATGGTCTGGAGGTGGATTGCAGTATCTTTGGCGCTATATAGTTCTCACTCACTACCTTATGTTATAGAAGAAAGTACGTATACATCCATATGATGATAACTGTACTGCTGGGAATATAGGGGCGAGTCAGTGGGTAGCAACGTCCACACGATAATCTGGTGGGAAGATGCACGAACATAGGTGACATAATTATCTGGCTGGTTCAGGAGCTTCCTCAGGGTGTTGGTGTGCTGCGCTGGTAACACACTCACCCGCGCTCATTCACTCACGGATGGCTATGATTCACCACCGGTCCTCGTTGTGAAGACATGGGAGCGCATCAATAGGGCTGGGGGCAAGGCAGGGCAGACTGGCAAGAAGGATTGTGTGGCAGGAAGGATGCCTCAGGTAGAGCGATGTGGCAGGCAGGGTCGATGTCGCAGCTTCATCACTTCACATGTCATAAGGAATGGCCACTCTGGTTTGAGAAAATGGATTGGCAGGGTATCTGCAATAAACTGATGCACACCACAGAGAAAAACGACGGAAACTAGTCTGCACTTGGTTGGTGATGGAGACTCTCAAAAGTATAAATAATAGGGTCAGGTCACTTTGCTTGCAGGAAGGAGTTGAGTTCATCTACACATGGAACCAGTTTTACGAGCAGCGAACGCTATTTGCAAATGATGGACTGCACTTGAATGCCATTGGTTCTGCCCATCTCGACAGTTTGCTTTGTGATCTGGAGAAAAAACAAGCATCAAGGAGGCAAAAGTCGATGTCATACGATCCGATGAATCAGTAATTAATGGAAGCTCCCCACATCGGAAAGAACATATTAAAGCTGTTCCTGTAAATGTGCATAGTCTATGTAATAAATTTTCTGATTTAGAGGCCCTTGTCTTTACTGAAGAATATGACGTAATTAGTATAACAGAATCATGGCTAAATACTGAGCAGAGAGATTTTTTTTTAGCAGAGTTTAATTTACCAGGCTATCACATTTTCATTAGTGAAACGGAGAATCAAGCATTCCAGCTTCACTTCACTATTCTTACAAGCACTGGAGCTACATGAACTCTGCTAACTGCTATTACACTTAAATCTTGACAACACTTCACTGTTATTACATTTAATGCTGGACAACACTTCACTTTTATTACAATTCACTGTTTTCACAAGAACCGAAATGATACAGGCTGACACTGCACTGACACTGCACTACACTCAAACTGAACTGAACACCTGCCGAACTTCAACTAGTCCCTTCCCCATCTTTCAATAGGCTTCCTATAATCTGGAGTTTTCTACATTCCACGAGAACAACAGTTGCCAACTCGGAGATATCCAAAACATGAAAAGGGTTTTCTTACATTACATAACACTGTAAATTATTTACTATACAAACTTAATTTCAATTACATAATTTGACAATCACATAAATAACACATTATTGAGGAAAAGAGCATAGAAATTAATGAATAACTTACGAAACAACTTCGCTCACAAACAGCACACAAAATGGCAACTCTGACTCATACCGAACCGAAGCTGCGGTAAACATAAGGAAACGTCGAGAAGTTCTCAACTACCTAACTGGCAACTCTCGCTACGTAGCCTATAACAGTAGTGAGTAATGTTACTGTAGGAGAAGAATTTAGTGCAGGTGATCATCGCACAGTTACATTTAACATTAAAATCAATGAAGGCAATGTCAGGGCAAGTTGTGAGAAAGTGCCTGACTTTAAGAGGGCAAATTTTAAGAATTTAAAGTCAGTTGTTGGTGCAGGTGACTGGCATCCTATTGCCGAAACTTGAGATATCAATGATGCTTGGAATTATTTTACAGAAACTCTCAACAGTGCTGTCAGATTATGTATTCCAATGTGCAACAGAAGGCCTGCCAAAAATTCTAAACCCAAATGGTGGAACTCTGACAATAAACATTGTCTTGAAGCAAAAAATCTTACATATAAGTCAAAGTTATAAAAATAAATACGATGCCCTTCGATGGAAAGCCAAAAAATTGATTAAATACAATAAGGAAAATCTTGAGGCACATACTGCAAGTATCAGTAAGTCAAATCCCAAAGAGTTTTTCAGTTACATAAAAAGCAAACAGGTAATAACTCCACCAATCGGTCCCTTGATCACAGATAACGAAGAGCTCACTGATGATGAAATTATGATGGTGAAAATTCTTAATACTTTCTTCGCGTCAGTATTTACAACAGAAAATATACATACGATTCCTGCTGTTTCCCCCATTCCTATAGAAGAGGGCAACATAATTACTGACATTACAGTTAGCGATCGCGACATACTACTTGCATTAACAGATTAAAAGAAAATAAAACACCAGGACCGGACATAATATCTCCACGTGTTTTGAAGGAACTACAGAATGAAATATCAAAGCCTTTATCTGAACTTACTAACTTATCACTTGAGAGCAGTAAGGTGCCACATGAATGGAAACTTGCTAACGTAACCCCAATATTCAAAAAAGGCAACAGAGCACAGCCAGAAACTATCACCCGATTAGTTTACCTTCAGTGATTTGCAAATTGCTTAAACTATTATCAGAGACAAGTTTGTGAAGCACTTAGAATCAAACAATATCATTAACGATTCGCAACATGGTTTGCATAATAATCGCTCTTGCCTCACGAATCTGCTGGACTTTTTCAATGATATGCTGAGGATGTATGACGACACTAAATCCGTATATGTTCTTTACCTCCTTTTAAAAAAGGCTTTTGACAAGTTTCACATAAAAGGCCCCTTCAGAAGCTAAAGGCACATGGTTTCAGCAGCAGTGTCCTCCGGTGGGTAGAAGATAGGCTCACCGGACGAAAGCAAAGAGTTGTATTAAATGGAAAAGAGTCAGACTGGAAAACGTTACAAGTGGAGAGCCACAGGGTTCAGTGTTAGGTCTTATTCTTTTCTTCATATATATAAGTGATACTGATGAAGGATTATGTTGTAAAATTTCAAAATTTGCTGATGATACTAAAATAGGTAACAGAGCAGATACAGCACTGCAAAGGTAGGCGATTCAGAGAGATCTTGATCGACTATATAACTGGGCCCACGTTCGGCAAATGGATTTCAGTATTAATAAATGCAAAGTACTAAACATTGGCAGTAAAAATGTAAAAGCTAGTTATAGCATGAATAATGTCCAACTTGATTGGGCAAACCATGAAAAAGACTTACGAGTTATAATAAGAAACGATTTGAAACCAAGCAAACAATGCAAAGAAGCTGTGAAAAAAGCCAATAAATTGTTTGGATTCATAGGTAGAACATTTTAATATAAATCCGATAATATCGTCCTCACTTTGTATAATTCCTTGGTACGCCCACACTTGGAGTATTGCATTCAGTTTTGGTCACCGTACTATAAAAAGGACATGAAAAATCTTGAAAGAGTACAGTAAAGGATGACAAAGATGATACATAGACTGAGAAATAAACCGTACGGGGAACGTTTAGAAGCCCTGCATCTCTTTACCCTAACTAAAGAAAGGTTACGAGGAGATCTAATTCAAGAATTCAAAATATTCAAAGGACATGATAACATGGCTGTCGATAAATACTTCACAGTTGATCACTCGAATCATACTAGAGGCAATGGGCATAAAATAATTGGCAAACGATTCCAGTGGCATGAAGCTAAGCATTTCTTCTTTAACAGAGTTGTAAATTTATGGAATAAATTGCTCTCCAATGTAGTAAACTGTAATGCAGTTCTGACCTTTAAAGATCGCCTGGATAAATATTTGTCGTCTAACCTCCAGCTTAAAATGTTTACTCCTGAATAAAACACTTGTGTATGTATAATTTTCTATTTTACTTTATTATATTTTTTTTTCTAGAGCCTGGATCAATTTATTAAATGCAAATATTGTATATGCACAGAATAGGATATGCACAGATTGCCTTGAATTAATGGTCACTACTCATACTTTTGACCTGTGATGGACTGTGGATCATTGAGGGTCCCTGTTAGTTAAGTGACCACCATCGGGATTTTTTTAATGTACCAGGGGTCACTGCTTCAGGAGGTGACTTGTGTGCTTGTCTCGCATGGGAAAGTTCCTAGTCTCAGTGGAATGAACGGAGCTGGGGCCTGAATGACTGCTGTCTACCTTAATAGCACCAGACAAGGCTGCAGCACCACCCCTGAACAACCACACTGTGCACTGTGCAATTTCCGAGCTGTGTCTGCAGACGCCCCATTAACTCAACGCACCCGTACATAGTGTCATGCGTTAGTTATTTATTCGATTATTCATTTTAATTTACTACTTTCTCTTTCAGGTTATTTATACTGGTAGCTTATACATAAAGTATTACAGAATGTAGCTTTTCCTTTTCAGTCTTTCCTATGAAATTTCCATGTCAGTTTTTCCATGCTGCATGGTGGTTTTTCTCACTTTTTCTTGCCAGTTTTAACTGGAGGGTTTGGAGGCTTGCTTTACTATCCTTATCCTTCAGAATGTAGAGTTAGATCTCGTAGTCATAGTCTACTCTGTAACAAACAGCCTCGAAAGGACCATAAGGTATGTTGCTGTTTGCTTTCCTTTGTACACCTTTGATAGTCCCAGAAGACAGATACTGCAGGGTGTATTGCGGTGGAGTAGCTGGAGTATTAAACTTGTCAGACTGCAGGAAGTGAAGGTGGGTCCTTCACCGCTGCCACCAATTTTATAGCAGTTGTTCGCACTGGGACTCTGGGAAGAGTGTGTTGCAGGAGTTGAGTAGCAGCAGACAAACACAGGAGGTGCAGATTGTGAAACTCCACCACAATGACTTCTCAACTTATTAAAGACTACAGCTACAAATGAAGACGTCCCACTGCCAGGGAGACTTCTCTGCTAATCACTCTCTGTATGCTGCCCTCAGAGTGTGAGAGGGTCAGTAGGGTGTTAACCTTATCGTCACGTTACGCTAATGTTTTGCTGAGCTTGCAAATTCTCTGATCTGGTCACAACAGCCTCTCAGTAGCTATGCTGTGCATTCCTACAAGTTTATCATACAACAGCTATACATCAATACATCATCATACAACTCGTTAGATATTAAAAGATATAAACGAGTACGTTACACTCTTATGGAAGGAGAGATGAGTTCAAGTGAGGTCTGAGGTATAAATACATTTTTCCATCATTCATATTTTCATTTTTTATTCTTGAATATACTTGCTGTGCAACATTGTCCTTGTTTTATTACAACCCCACTTCCTGAAGGTGACTGGGGTACTGATTTACTCAGTTTGTGTTAACAAAGTATCTCATACAGCTTTTACCTGATTTTAACCAGATCTTGACAGAAGGATTTATGGTCGCCAAAAGGATGGTCGAACATTGGTATAATGTCTTTCGGAACAACAGTATAAAAGTTAAGGTCACATGATAAGATCAGTTCAATCAACTGATGCAGTTTACATCAGTATTGGTGTAAAGATGAGGATCTGGCAACAACAAAGGAATTCGATTTTGAGAAAAATCAGTCAAACGACATAGGTTACATGGTGACCTTTAAATTGGCCTGTTTGTGGCCGCATGTGAAGGAAAAAAATAAAGCAGCTATTACCTGCTTTGTACAAAAATGGTTGGGATTCAGGCAAGCCAGTGAGCCGATCTGTTGCTTCAGAAAATAACAGATCAAAAAAAGTCCTTTTTCAGGTGAACTCAACAGTTCTTATATGATACAATGTGGAAGAGTTCTGAGTAAGGCAAAAATGAAGGGATTCGATTTTGATAACTGTCCAACATCACAGTCATGCGGAAAGGTCAAAAGTCAAGATTTCATGGCAAGGTTGGCTTAAACAAGTCTGATTCGAATTCGACCAATGGAAGTGTTAACAATAAGGCAAGTGCAAAGGGAATCATTCTTAAAACCATTAAGTCAAAGCTTAAAGTCATAAGGAAGAGATAAAATTCCACATGCATAGATCTGTGTGAATAAAATAAATAAGACAGTTTGGATCTGATTAAATCCATAGGGGAGTAGACTGTAGCATCAGTCGAACAGGGCAGTACTCCCAAGGTCGATGGAAATCTGATGAAAGGGAGAGCCTGAGCTCCCGTTTCATCAGTCCTCGGGACTAGCTTCTGACCATCCTCCTTTGCTGAACTTTTTCAGTGTTTCAGTAACATAGAGAGTAGGCCAGCATAGTCTCCCACACAATTCACTTTAAATGTAATCACCAG
Organism: Birgus latro; assembly: GCA_018397915.1. Taxonomy (NCBI): domain Eukaryota; kingdom Metazoa; phylum Arthropoda; class Malacostraca; order Decapoda; family Coenobitidae; genus Birgus; species Birgus latro. The sequence continues at coordinate 7,213 of JAGKTI010031729.1, forward strand.
ATTACGTACACATTACACACAACACTTCCTATTTTAATGTCAGAAAGAATGGCATCTCAACACCCAGCCTTATAGTCCTAAAGCAGGGGGGAACATAACAGTCCTCACCATCCGCGCCTCTCCCATTGACGGCCAATTGAGATACATGGAGCCACCGTCTGACTTACTTCTTGTTCATTTCTGCAACAATACAGTAATGGCCTTTCATTTAATTTTTTCTATGTGGAACACCACTTCTTTTCCTATAAACTTCATCTTCTTTTCCTCATTAAATTTGGACTCACCTGTCTAAGGCAGCTGATGGCAAACTCTTCTCTGCATCCTCCTACTTTCTCTATACTTATTTCAAAGCCAAAGTGGCTGTTGTGTATATATACACTGCAACATACCTTGCTCTCGTGCTCCGAAACTTGAATCTCCTTAATTGTGCAGTGTTTGGCATTGGATAACAAATCATTGTCTTACTAAATATTATCTGTGATGTGTTCTTATCCCCTCATTCTCCTGACTGTGAAATATACTGTGTCTTACTCTAAGGTGGAATATATCCTTTCACTTTCTTCACTCTCTGAAATCTCAGATCTAGGTGATTTCATTTAAGCTCCAACAAAGTTCAACAAAGCTCCAGGCCCAGGAGGAATTCCTCGAATTGTTTTGAAACAGTGCTCCCAGAACTTGCCTCTGTTTTACTAAATTATTCAGAATATGCATACGTACTTCTTCATCCCCTAATTCAAGAAAAGAAGCCAATGTCCACCCAGTTCCAAAGAAAGGAAGTTCCTCTGACCCCTCTGATTATAGACAAAGAGCTATCACATCTTCCCTTGGTAAAGTATTTAAAATAGTGATTAATAAGCACATAGTTAAACACCTTGAATCCAACAACTTATTGATAGTCAATATGGTTTTTTGCAACGAAACATCCATCATTGACATACTTAGTCTCCTGACGCATACCATCCATCAATCAATTGACGCACAAGGAGAAATTCATGCAGTAGCCCTTGATATTTCTAAAGCTTTCGACAGAATGTGGCACCGTTCCCTGCAGTCCAAACTCCCTTGCTATGGACTAACGTCTTTTGTTCCTCTGCTTTCCTCATTTCTTAACCACAGAAAAACAATAGTAAAAGTAGATAATGCATATTCCAATTTCCACTCAATTAACGCCGACGTGCCGCAAGGATCAGTTTTGGTGCCAACCCTATTCCTAGTTCATATTCATGACCTCTTGTCAGTCACCCACAATCCCATCCATTCATACGCAGATGACTCAACACTTCATAGTTCATTCACACTGAGACACCCATTTACAAAGTGTGATATCTCTATCTCTCAACTCAGTACAGCTATCTCCATAAATCAAGATTATCTACGATCAATGAATGGGGAAAAAATAACCGTATCTCATTTAATGCTAGTAAAACCAAATATATACAATTTACTAATAGACAGATATTGCCAAATTCGTATAATACTTCAGTGCTACTAATATTCCCATCTCCAAAAGCATTGAAATTCTTGGTGTTTCACCAACAATGCCCTCAGCTGGACCGCTCATGTCAGATCACTTGCTAAAACCGCCTCAGAGAAACTTGGATAACTGTACAGAGTCCGTTACTTCTTCACTGACGAGCAATCAGCTATAATTTATGAGTCATGTGCGCTCTCAGTTTGAATATTGTTCACCCTTGTGGAATGGATGTGGAGAGGTTACACTATAAGAACTAGACAAAATTCAGAAGAAAGTCGTTGGAATTATTAATAACCCTGCTATTATAAATTAACTACCTCCTCTAGAGTAAGAAGTAATGTTGCTTCCCTTGCATTATTTTACAGATACTTTTATGGCAAATGCTCAGACGAAGTTGCGTCCATTGTGCCACCTCTCTATGCCTTCCCTCGTGCTACTTGGGCATCTGGTAGCACTCATGGCTGGACTGTCTCACAGCCATATTGCAGAACTTCCTATCAAAACTCTATTATTCGCCGTTTTGCATCTCTCGGGAACTCACTTCCACGGAGTTTATTCCCCCTAAACTTCAACCTACACTTGTTCAAGTCCAACTGTTACAGATATTTATGAATGGAGGAAGCCAGTAATATGGTGTATGGATTATTTTTATTATTCATTTGTTTTCCCTTCCTTTGTTCTGTTATTTAAAAAAAATCACAACCACCATTCGTTCTCCTCTTCTTTCACTAATCATCCTAGTGAACAAGCCTACATCTTTTAAATCCTTAATGACCTATAGCAGCTTCTACAGCACTGTACCTGTATTCATGACCGCCTTGCAGAGAGTTCCAACTTACCTGACCTTTTCCTTACGACTAATCCTTCTATTTATGTTGTTTATCTTTTCTCTCTATCGGGCTCCTTCAATCACAGGCTTATCACCTACTGTCCTATCGCTCCAGTAAGGCCTCTGCACCCTCCCGAGAAGCAGCAGTTGTGGCACTTTGGAGCTGCTGATTGGGAGGCCCTCAACCAGTACTTTGATTTTCCATGGAATCAGTGTTGCTTTCATGGCCAAGAGCCATCTGAGTATGCCTTGCTCATTACAAAGGTTGCTCTCTAGGTATGGAAGCATACATCCTGTCTCTTATCCTGTGACTAATGCAAAAATACCCTCGCCTAATTACGCTTATTCTAATGCTATCCAAAACAAGAAGGCCTACAAAAGTTAATAGAGCCAACCTACCCCTGAATCTCGTCTCTTTTATGTCTGCCTAGAACAGAGCTAGGTCTGTTCGCTCTGCTAAGAGTAATTTTATTCGTAATAAATATTCTGAACTCTGACTCAAATTCTTCCTCCTCCTCTAGCTAACAAATTTATTTCATCATCCCGCCCTCCTCTTTTCTGCTGTGATGGCTCTGTAGTTGTTTCTTTTACTGTTTAAGCAGAAATCTTCTCTCTGAATTTTTTCTCCAATTCCACCTCAGATGATTCTGATGCTGTTCCTCCATCACATTCCCCTTCTGATTTCCTCATGGCTAACAGTATAATTTCTTCAGTTGATATATCTTCTGCCTTCACTGGTCTCAGTACTAACAAGGCATATGGGCCTGATGGGGATCCCTCCTGTTGTCCTCAAGAACTCTGCTTCTGTGCTCACACCCTGCCTAGGTAAACTTTTTCACTGTTGTCTGTCAATATGTATCTTTCCTTCTTGCTTGAAGCGTGCTCTCATTCAGCCTGTCCCCAAAATGGGTGACAGTTCCCAGCCCCCTCATTATTGCCCAATAACTTAAACATCCTTTATTTCTAAACCTTTTGAATCTGTTCTTAACAAAAACATTTAAAGCACCTATCCTATTACAAACTTCTTCCCAGTCGTCAGTATGGGTTTCGCCAGGAACACTCCACTGGCAGTCTTGTCATCACCCTGAATGGAAGTCCCTATTCTGGGACTTTGACAAAAACTTTGCTATTGCACTTTGCGTCCCAAAGGCATTCAGTTGAGTCTGACATAAATATTATATTTCCAAACTGCCGTCTCAGGGTTTCTGTCCTTCTATCTGTGCCTTCATCTCTAGCTTCCTTTCTGGTTGTTTCATAGCTCCTGTCATAGACGGCCACCGTGTTTCTCATAGAGCTCATAATAATGTAATTCTCAGGGGTCTGCCCTATCACCACCTCTTCCTTTTATTCGTCAGAGACCTACGTTGTACATCTAAACCTAACCACTCATACGCTGGTAGCTCCACCCTTCACCTTTCCATCCAATTCTTGCTGCGTCACTCTCAACAGTTATTTCAACTAACAAGGGGGAAGCCTATGGCACGCTTAATACCTGACTTATCTCTTATCTTTGATTGGGATAAAAATAATATTTTTTTTCATTCTGATAAATCAAAAACTCAGTTCTTACATCTTTCGACCAGTCCAAATCTTCCGCTAGAGCATCCTTCATTTTTTAACAATATCCAACTCAATCCTGCATCATCTTTGAAAATGCCTGAGGTTTCATTCTCTCAGGATTTTGCTTGGAAAGATTATATCAGCTATCTATATCTATTGCCAGGCTCCTTAATCACATATGTGGTGGCCATTAACAAATCACCTCCATGTCTCCCTGTCCCTCGCCATTTCGCTGCCCTCCCCCCTGCTGACACCCCTCTCTCATTTACCTCTCCATTCCATCCCTCCATCTTTTCCTCGGTCTCCCCCTCCCTCTAACCCCTCGACTTCATTCACATACCCTCTTCTCGTCAGTTTCTCGCCCTCGACACTCTCCACATGGTCACCTGGGTTTTACAATCTGCTCTCAAGAGAATAGGTGTGCTGATCCTACTCCGTGCTTTCTTTACTCTCGCACATTTGTTGACTTTATACTTGGGTTTTATTTGCCCTTGTGTAAAGTACAACTCCCACGTGTGGGGAGGCTACCCACATACCGCTTTTCTCACCAAGGTGAAGCCAAAGACTTTTCGTCTCATTAACTCTCCTCCTTCTACCAGCTCCCTTCAACCTGTGTCACTTCACCATACTGTTGCATATTTATATCTTTTCTATCACTACTTCAATAGTCATTGCTTCGCTGAACTGTCTGTCTGTCTACATCCCTCCAGCAGTACAGCAGGCACATAGCACCCCTCTAGCAGGAAACTCTCATTCATTTTCTGTCCGACTCTCTAATGCAAGTGTTAACCGTTACTCCTAAGTCCATGTATGCAACAGGTCAGCTCTGTCACTACCTGTCTCTGTCTGTATTTCCTACTTCCCATGACCTCTTGTCTTTTAAACACAGTGTGTCCAAGCATCTCAAAATGAACGGATCTTGGATATGGCTCTCCATTCTCTTGTTTATATTATTTATTCAAAGGAACAATCTTCGGGCTTCTGGCATT
>JAGKTI010031730.1:0-12064 GCA_018397915.1 Birgus latro
CTCCTCCTCTCAGCCATTCCCCAGCCAGTTATCCTCGCATCACTTTCTTTCTCTATGTTTAACAGTTCCTGAAAGTATTCTCTCCATCTGCTCACTTTTTCTTCCTTCTCCACTAGCAATCTACTATTTTTACCTTTCACTCCCCGACTAACTTTTTTATCACCTTGTCTAACTCTCTCTACTTCTTTCCAAAACATTTGTTTAAATTCCCCCCAGTTTACACTCAAATTCCTTCCAAATTCCTCATCCACTCTCTTTTCACTCTCTTACTAATGTTTTCATGACTCTCTTCCTCTCTAAATATAAAACACTCTCCCATCTTTGAACTTCGTCCACGCCCCTGCTTTCCGTCCTCTCACTATATGGTTCCTTCTTTTGCGCCACAGCTTGTCAAACCTCTTCACTCCACCATGCTGTTCATTGCATCCCCTTTCATTTTCTAATCACCCTACACACCACCTCTCGTGCTGCAGATTTCTTCTGTGAATACCTTGCACACACCTTCCACCTCCACATCTGCTCAAAATGATACTTACCCAATTGCTCCTCCACTTCTCTTTTATGTACTGCCTTTTTCCATCCTCTTGCAACCTTTCTACCCTCATTGTATGGGCTACTATTTCCTGTTCCTCCCTCCTCCTATTCCTCCATTGGATTTGAACCTTGACTTCACAACCACCACCACATTTTTGTCAGTCCACTCCCCCAACCTCTGTATGCTCTTGTATCCATTGCACACCTTCTCATTCTGTCATCCGCACACACATAATCAGTCATTGCCTTCCCTTCGTTCAGCTCACCACCCACCCTTCTCATCACTCGCAATATACAGTATACCTGTGGATCATTTTGTATATTGGCTATCACCAACCCCCTCCCCGAACAAACGTCCACTAGAGCACTGTCATTCTCAACCACTTCTGCAGCCACACCCCACACACCAACTGTCGCATCCACCTTCACATTCCCTACTTTTCCATTCATATATCCAGTCAAAAACATGCTCTCATTCCTTTCAAACTTTTTCATGCTGGCGTCCACATTTGCTATTATTATTGTTCCGTTACCTCTCATGTTCTTTTTCAGATAAGTTTGACCAGGACAGCTAAAGAAGTAGTGAGGACGGGACAACAGGACAGAAGACAGAAGGAAACGGGACAGAAGAAAACAGCAGCTGCAGTATCATTACAATCACCACCACCACCATCACTGCTAATCGCCATTTCCACTCCCCCCTCCCCCACCACTACCACTAATCTCCATTTCCACCCCCACCACTACTAATCGCCATTTCCACTCCCGCGACCGCCACCACTACCACTAATCACCACTACCACTGCCACAACCACCATCACCACCACCACCATCACCACAACCCCTATCACCACCACAACCACTGCACCACGCCATCATCATCATTAAACTAGCCATCACCATCACTACCACACCACTCCATCACCATCATATCGCTCCAATCACCACCACCACCACCACCACTATCATTATTATCGGTATTTTTATTCCTTGTGCCTTTCCCGCTTCAATGAAATAATGTTAGTGTTGTTATGATAGTTAAATTAGCAGAACGTTTACATTTACCAAAAGTTTGTTGATGGTTGTAAAGGGGAATATTGTTCCTGTTAGCTCTCAGAAGAGTCTGTATTAATTTGATTTTATTTTTTCAGACTGATTTGGACCTGAAGAGAATGACAACAGAGAAGACAAGAGAATAAAAGACAAGACAGGAGCACAGAACACAGACGCTGGGAAGAACCACTACAACCACAACTACCACCACCCAAACCAGGACAACCTTTCCCCCCCTCTCCCCCACCACCACTCAGAAGTAAGGTTGCTGTGGTTGAGTCTACAGGCAGGTATCCTGTATTGCGGGTGGATCTTGCTTTTCGTTAATTTTGAGAAGATTCACTGGCACTTTTTTGCCTTTTAGGCGTATACCCTACCTTTTGGCAAAGTACATCTTCATCGATATTCTTTAACGTGTTGTCTAAAGTATTTTCAAAAACTTGCGCACACATGAACACACAAACATACATTCACAAACACTAACATACAGTCACGCATGCAAACGTGCCTGCGCACACGGTCGCACACGCTTGCATAGTACACATGCATATGTATACATGCACATATATTGTATACACATAAACAGCACACGCATACATGCATGTCAACACGCAAATATATTCATACACACTGACATGCTTGCATACCTATTTCAATGAATACACAAGAATACATGAATACACAAATAATACATAAATGAAAACATACATGTGCGTACAAGCACACGAATAAATGTACCTTCACATATAACTACACAAGCAAATAATATTAGTCTTACCTACATGCACATACTCATGCCCATATTCATATATACCTACATATACACATGCATACTTTCATGCATCAGTACTGTACATTCGTACATACGTGTGTAATTACATACGTTCACTCAGTAATATATTTATAAATGAAGGCATTCATCCATAAGTACATGTGTACACTCACGCGTATTAATTTCTGCTCAAGGACTACTACTTCCTTCCCCCATAGACCCAGGACAGAGGGAAGGGGGTGGGGGATCGGGACAGGTCTACCCCACCTTCAACCCCCAACTTCCCCACCTTCATAACAAACTTTCACATGTCCTGTGAATCAAGGCTAAACTATTATCACACACGCTGTCAACGGCCAAGATTGGGATGGTATGTAACCATAAATTATTAATTGGAGGCATAAATTGAGGACAACATTTAATAAGAATGTAATCCACATTATCATGCCCTACGCTCTTCCGGGTTCCTCCTTTCCCCCGTCTCTCATTCTCTAACACTCATTCTCACACTCACTTTCTCACTCAACTCACTCATGCACTCATTCTCACTCAACTCACTCATGCACTCATTCTCACTCATGCACTTATTCTCACTCATGCACTTATTCTCACTCATGCACTCATTCTCACTCATGCACTCATTCTCATCCACTCACTCATTCTCACCCACTCACTCATTCTCACCCACTCACTCATTCTCACCCACTTTCACTAACATACTCTAACTCACTCATTCACTCTCACTCACCAACTCTCACTCACCAACTCTCTCTCACCCACTCTCTCTCACCCACTCTCTCTCACCCACTCTCTCTCACCCACTCTCACTCATTCACTCACTCACACTCACACACACACACACACACACACACACACACACACACACACACACACACACACACACACAGTCACTCACTCATTCTCACCTAGTCACTCTCACTCACTAACGCTCACTCACCCGCTCGCTCATTGTCACTCACTCACCCAGACTCACACTCACTCACTCATTCACTCAGACTCACACACTCACTCATCATCACTAAATCACTCACACTCTCCCTCACCCACACACACACTCGCTCGCTCACACTGAATCACATACTCACACTCAGTCACACTCACTCACACTCACTCACTCACACTCTCACTCACACTCACTCACACGCACTCTTACACTCACTCTCGCACTCACCCTGAATCACTCACTCACACTTTCACTCACTCACTCACTCACACTTTAACACACTCACTCACTCACACTTTAACTCATTCATCCACTCACACTTTAACTCACTCACATTCAGTCACATTCACTCACTCGCACTCACCCACTCTCACCCACCCACTCACTCACTCGCACTCACTCACCCACTCACTCACTCGCACCCATCCACCCAACCACCCACCCACTCGCTCAGTGTCACACAAACTCATTCACACCCTTCATACTCTCACCAACTCACACTCACCCACCTGCACTCTCTCATTCACTCACACTTACTCACTCACACTACTGCTTCTCATTAAATTTACCATATAATGAAAAAAAACTGATACAAAAAAAAATTCTTCCCTATATTTGCAGTCATCAATGTAAGCAATAATTATGGCTTGCATACACGTAAAATACACATAAAGGAGAGCTGACGACGGAATAGCCTGCCGATTAGACCTAAAGTTGGGGGTATGTAGGGGTGAGTGTGAGAGGTCGAGAGAAAGACAGAGAGTGAAAGAGAGAGAGAAAGATACAGAGAGAAAGAGACAGAGACAGAGAGAGGAGGGGGGCGGGGAAAGAGAGAAAAAGATGACTACAACCCAGAAGAGTGTAGGGCAAGACAATGTGCATTATACTGTTGTTGGTTGCTGTCCTTAATTTAAGCCTGCGATTGAATATTAATTTATTGTTACAAACCACCTAAATCCTGGCCGTCGAAGGCGTGTGTGAAAAAAAAAATTAGCGATGATTTACAGGACATTAGAAAATTTGTGGCTAAGCAGTAACTGGCAGCTGGAGGATGAAGGTGGGGGTTGAAGGTGGGGTAGAAATGCTCCTGATCCCCCCACCCCTCTTTCCTCCCTCCTGGTTTTAGGAGGGAAGGAAGGAGTAGCCTCTGAGCAGAAATTAGTACGCGAGAGTGAACGTACAGTCGGGGAAAGTTCCGCATTACCCACTGCTCGGAGCATTGGTGGTCGACGATTAGTCACGAAGCAGCAGCCAGACCCCGCATGTCTGGTAACTGTGAGTAGGAAGGAGGGTGGCTGGGGGTGGGAGGGTTTGGAGAGTTGCTCACGTCACAGTATCAATACATGTTTACTGTCAAAAGTACGCTTCTTTGCCTTCGTTTTGTAAAATTCGAGATTGATCTTATAACTAGGACTTCCCATGTCATTCTGTCTAAAGGAAAACTAGAAACTTGTTAATCGTTCATGTAGATTGTTTTTTCTATTATTTCACACTGCCCTAGACTCTAAGTTTGAGATGAATAATTACCAGAATAACACTGGAAATATTAGGCGGATGGTTACAGTGGGATGACAGAGGATAAATAAATAAATATATAAGAATTTACTTGGATAGATAGATAGGTAGGTAGGTAATACAGTGGTTTTGTTTTCGCTTTACCACAAAATATAAATGTTATATCGTTACGAATTTCTCCTGGGGAAACGTCTCATGTTAAAGTCGAGAGAAAATGAAAGCAGTCAACCCTTTGTCGGAATCCAGAAAACTTCCATAACTTTCCTGACAACACTAACTCCACCGACATCTACGTATTTTTTTCCCCATAAAATGCTAGCATCATATTGTCATCTATCCTTACTAAAGCAACCCAAACACCATCCAAGTCATACACTGCAGACCTACATGTGATTCACCAAACCCTCCTCTGCCATTAATCCTCACCTCCCCCTCCTTCACACACACACAGTTACCAGACATATGAGGTCTGGCTGCCTCTTCACATTCATCTGTCCCACACTAGTGCTTTGGGAGGTGGGTAATGCGGAACTTTCCTTGGCTGTAAGTATAAGTACATAGTGCATACGTAGATGCATGCACACTAATGCAGATGCATATCTGCATATACACATACATAAATGAATACATGCATGCAAATACATATACATAGATTTTGTATGCACATCAATGTGTACTTAATGTCGCACCCAGCACACCCTCAGTAATTATTTACATGTTTGGCATTGGTCTTTAACCTGTACCGCGCTGGGGGGGAGAGAAAAGTACCCCTCCACGCCAGCCAATTTTGGATTTTTAATTTTCTGGCTAGATGGGCTTAATACATCAATAGAAGATCCATGACACAAATAAAAGTAATCAACAAAGCCAGAAAGTTGGTTGAATCGAGTCTGGTTGTTGCAAATCAACCTATGAAATCTTGAAGGTTACTGAAAGGGCAGAGCGGCTATGAGCCTGTGAAGAATGTCACTCGCCTCCCGTGCTCCTAAATCAGTGTTGTTAGCGTAGTGGAAAAATGTCTGAAGTTAGTGAGATATGTTATTACTTTCCATTTTACTTCGCTTGCTTGCATTGACTTCTCAGTGCTGTTGGACATAGATCTACGTTGCTGGCGTTTTAGAGGGGGGGACGTATATCTACGTTGCTAGCGTGGTACGGGTTAATGAGCTTGAAATATGACTACTATTTATAGAGACAGATAGCCTGAGAACAATAGCAATAAGCATTGTGGAGAGAAGTCCAGAGAGAATCTGTAACATTAAAGTTAGGACAATGTGACTGTTTATCCCCCCCCCCATTCCAATTCTCTCCCAGACTACAAGGAAAACTGTTCCACACACTGAGGTTCCAAAACACAGAAAACGTTTGTATTTTACCATTACGAACTGTACAAGACAGTTACTTTACTTTAGTAGCACCAGTGGAAACAAGTCACTCAGTACATGGAGATTTAACTTAGTTACATATAATTACAAACACTTTTACTGTACCATAATGACTCATGAGTATTATATGTTTACTTGAATTCTTACTTACTACAAGTATAACCACTATAATTATCCCCATGACCAGGGACTAGCATTAGTTATTACTGGATATCGAGCAGAAGTTAATTGGCGTTTTTAACTGATGATTATGGCATGTGAAATTTGTGTCTTGTACACTTAGCAAGCAACCCATCTTAGCTGCTTCTACACACCAGACCTCTTTTGCAGTCCATTGTATTGTGACTGTCTGCTCCTCTCAGCAGACATGTTGTGCCTCTGGGACACTCCACAAGTCTGTCTTGTCTGCTAGCTTCCTAAAACTGTTCTCTGCCAGCTTCCTAAAACTGTTCTCTGCCAGTTTCCTGAAACTGTTCTCTGCCAGCTTCCTAAAACTGTTCTCTGCCTGTTCACCCTTAATGACTGTTTTTAACTAATTCCAGGAGCAATGTCTTGCCCCCTGCTCAAACTGTCTAGCTTCATACTTGAATCATTTATACTAAAATTAATTATTCTTTCTGGGGTACCTTTCTCGTGACCTTACACTACGCCTGCAAACAGATAAATCTGAAACAAAATAAAATAACTATATGACTTCATCTCTGTTCCTTGCTAGTAGGCTACTGGGTTTAGTCTTCCTAACAGTGTGTTCTAACGGTCTGTCCACAGTTAGGTAAGTCTTCTGTCGTTTGTGATCTGAAGCTATACATGGGAGCTGGGATTGCACCCTCAAGGACACCGGCAAAAGACGAACGACTATCTGGGGAGCCTGCATCGAACAGGGATTCCCAGACTCCATTTACCTTACTCTCGCTCTCGTTTCCACCCTGCCGGTCCATGTTATTTACTTCAACTTCACCTTCTTTTCTCTTGCATATCTCTTTCACTCATACTCGTAGAACATCAATTATCTCGCGAATTGTCCTCAGATGAACGTCCTGCACTGCAGCTAATATGACGGTTGTTTCGTCCTTTCGTTTTCGATTTTAACGGTTCCAACATGCTTGCATGCTTCGGCCTTGATCATCTAATGGCGGCTCTCCATGCTGCTCGATCTCTGGCAGCTTCCCTATTTCGTCCCTTAAACCTGAGGTCACACTCAGTGACTTCGTCCCAGGTCTTTCTCGGTCTCTCTCTCGCTACCCCACCCCATTAACACTTCTCACTTTCTGCACCCAATTATCATCCCCCATCCTCGCCACATACCCAAACAATCTCAATCTACCTCTCCTCGTCAAAACACCAATACACTCCAGTCACATCGTACCTTTAAATTTTTCCATCGTAAACCTAGTCCCCCCGTGCCTTGCATTCAAGGAATCACTGCATATCCACCTAATCATTGGCATTTCTGTACGTTTGAGCCCGCGAATATCCTCTTCCTTTACTGCCCAGGTTTCATTACCGTACAGCATTATACTCCCAACACATGCCGCATACAAAGATCCCTTAGCACGGAGGGAGAGCCCTCTCAATGTCAGGAGAGGCAACAGCTCCTTGAATTTCTTCTGGCCACTCCTCACTCTAGCCACAGAGCAGTTCCTGCCCCTNGGGTTCTCAACCTTTTTAATCTTATGTACCCCTTGAAGTCTTTCAGTATTGGTCACGTACCCCTTACCCACGTAATTGAAAACCACAAACTTGGCCATGAAACCATTACCAGTTATTATGGCTGCAGTGTAGGCACGTGACTTTGTAGCCGCAAGCAAACTGCATGACAAATTAGAGGGAAAAAAATCAGACCAAATACACTGGAAACCATGAATCAGATCTCAACGTACCGTGAGGGTAGTGAGGGAAGAGTGGTGAGTGGGTGACAGTGAGAGGCGAACAGTGCGTCTCACTTTGGTACCTGTTCGGTTCGCGTGAGGAGAGACGCGATCGATAGAAAACGAGCAAGGGTGACTACCGTATTATGGGTTTGCAATGTTGTGTGGCAAGTGTAATCCAAGAGAGCTTTCTCTCAAATGACATACAGTAACTCCAAGAGTTTCCTTGTTAACGTTGTCACTTAGTGTCCTGGTTCTATTTGAGGACACATCTAGCCTAGCACATTTAGGCAACTTTCTACAAACAGGATTGCAGTTATTCAAAACCGAAGTATTTTGAGAAACCTGTCACGTACCCCCCAAATTCCTTTCACGTACCCCTGGTGGTACGCGTACCCCAGGTGAGAACCCGTGATTTAAACCATTCACACCATCATTATCACTGGCCAAGTCGAACATTTTTGTTGTCTTCAGTGATATGAGAAGCTTCAGGGAACACCCACACACAATAAGTGTGTAAGGTGGAAACACCTAAATGCGATCGGTAGAGAGTTGGCTTGCGGTCCCGTGGGACCCAGGTTCGAATCCTCGCTGGTGCAGGGAACAGCTTAAGGATTTGAATTTCATTAAATCAGGCTTTACTGATCTACCAGAAGACCCGCCGACATGTCGTAAAAATGACCCCGCTAATACCAATACACCAGTCCTGTATGAGACAGCCCTAGCATGTATTCAATATGGACGGTGGGTGTTAAGCGCCGAAGTGGTGACATGTAGATTGTAGGAGGACGACTGGGCCTTGATAGCAGGCTGTGAAGCCTATGCCCAGAGTCGGACACATAAAAAAAAAAAATGCCGATGTGGATGGCAAGCTTGTGACGGATGACTGGAGCTCCAATTTTACCAGTTTTCTTGACCAGTTCCTGATCATCTCCCTTTGGTGAACATTATCAGTGTTTTCAATAACACACAGAGTAGGCCAGCATACTCTCTTAAACCTCTACCTCCACCTGTCTACACCACACTCCATGTACATAAGGTATCACACCTTTTATTTCCATCCTCCAATAGCAATGGCCGCTGCAGTATTAAGAGCAAATTCGATAGTACCCTTGATTGCCACCACTGGTAGGGGCTGTCGGTACAGGGCCTTCTTGATCGTAGTCAAGCGACTGTGCCGACAGCGGTTATTGGAACCATGGTTCGTGCTCCTCAGAGGAGATGTGCGGGTTCAGCCTTATGTTTTACCAACATCCGTGGTCTTAGTACCATTCTAAATTCTGTTTACTTCTTCCTCCAGTCTGTATACCCTCTGGCCCTATTCCTCACAGAAAACCAAAACTCTTCGTCTATTGACTCAACCCCACTTAGTTTCGTGGTTATCACCTCTCACAAACTTGCGTAACAAAGGTTGGGACCTGTTGTTATATCAACTCTGAATATGCAGTTAACACGACCTTTAACTTCACATCTACTGTCTTTGTTTATCATAATACAACAAAATTACCTAAATATAGCCAAATATAGTTTATTGGTTCCCCAGTGTGTCGTCAGAACCCAGTGAATTTGACTCCATAGCCACACATCTGACCAACCATAAACTCACCCTTACCACTGAAATTACAGTTGTGGGAGATTTTTAACGCCCATAATGTAGAATGGTTATTGCATTCTGCCAGGACTGATGATACTGGTCTAGAATGCGAGGTGTTGGCAAAAATTGTTTAATCGCACTCAGTTTGGGGCAATCAACGAGAACACCAGCTAATCATGACCATAGCGCCTATCTTTTGGATCTATTCCTGAGAGATAACTCAGATCAATACAGGGTAGAGGTACTGTCACCACTTGGATTCTCCGACCACAGCCTCATAAAAGAGCCTCATTCGTCAGTAGCCCCAAACCTCCCCGTTCTAAACCAGTACGGGTGACCAGATGACACTTTGATGGGCAGACTGGGATGGATTTAGAAATTATCTTTCTGATATTCCATGACAGTCTTTCTTCTCCACTGACATCAATTCTACTCAGTCCCACATTAAAGACCTAACACAAACTGGTATGGAATTGTTCATGCCCAGTCTGTTTACCAAGAGATAGGACTCTCCACAACAGTTTGACATCAATTGCGCCTGGGCAACGACCCAGTCCTTAGCATTATAATTTGTTTAGTTAAGAACAACCGAATCCCTTTCTATTCAGAATTGCTAGAAACCACGCAAGAGCAGTACTGAATTTCGCCAAATACAACCTTCTGCACAACGAAGCATTCAAACTATTATATCCTAATGACAGTAGAATATTCCTGTCAACTTTCAGTTCTTTCAGTGAAGTAGGTCATCACTCATTCCCCCACTAAAGCCTTTAGAAGGAAGCATTATAAACGACCCTCGTGGAAAAGCGAACATCATTGCTAGTATGTTTGCCAGAAATCCAACCTTAGAGGCAGTCAGTAAGAACGCTCCTGCACTAGAACTTGACTCTCCCGAAATGCTCCACTAAAGATACAGAGTAGATACGTAAAATCTATCCTAGACGATTTATCAACCAACACATCTCCAGGTCCAGATGGAATTTTTCTAATCGTTTTGAAAAGTATTCCCCAGAACTGCCTCATTTTATAGTAAAATTATTCAGACTATCCATACGTATTTCTCATTCCCTTATTCTTGGAAAGAAGCCAATACTCACCCAATTCAAAAGAGAGGAAGTTCCTCTTATCCCTCTGTTTAAAGACCAATAGCTATCACATCTTCTCTTGGTAAAGTATTTGAGATTGTTGTTAATAAGCACATTGTTAAACATCATGAATCTAACAACTTTATTCGTGACAGAGTATGATTTTCGCCCCGAAAGATGCCTAATCTGTTGCCTCATACCACCCATGAGCCAACTGACCAACATGGAGAAACTCGTGTAGTAGGCCTTGATATTTCTAAAGCTTCTGACAGTGTGGCATCGATCCCTGCCATCTAAACTCCCTTGCTATGCCCTATCATCTTTTGCTCCACCAATTTCTTCATATCTCAGGAACAGAAAGATAAAAGTAGATGACGTATACTTCAATTTCCACTCGAATAATGCCGGCGCGACACAAGGATGAGTCCTGTTCCAACCGTATTAACTCATACTAATGATTTGATGTCTTTTACTCAAAATCCTGTTCATTTATATGCAGATGATTTAACTTTTCATAGTTGCTTCACACTTAAAGACCCATTCACAAAGATCGATATCTCTAACCCCCAACTCATGACATCAGTCTCCATAAATCAAGACTTACCAAGGAATATTAAATAGGGACAAAATAACACTTGTCATTCGGTTCTAGGAAAACCATATTGATACATACTACTAATATAGATTTTTCCTTATTCCCATGTTACCTTCAATGCAGCCAACATTCCAGTCTCTAAAAACATTGAAATTCTCGGTGGCTCACTTAATACCTTCAGTGTGACCTCATATATTAGATCACTTGCTAAAACCGCATCAAAGAAACTTGGATTATTGTAAAGAATCCGTAACTACTTCACTGACGAGCAGTTACTTATAATTTACAAGCGTCATGAGTGCTATCAGCAGAAATATTGCTCACTCTTGTGGAGTGGACGTCAAGAGGCTGAACTGTAACAAGTGGACAAAATTCAGAACAAAGTCAGAAGAATTCTTAATAACCCAGCAATTACAAAATGAACTACCTGCCCTACAAGCTAGGCAGAACATTGCCTCCCTTGCATTATTTTATAGTTACTGTACTTTTATGAAAAATGCTCAGACGAAGTTGGATCCATTGTGTCACCCCGTGCCACACGGGCATCTGGTAGCGCTCATGACTAGACTGTTACATTGCCATATTGCAACACTTCTGCCTACCAGAATTTCTATTTTCAGAGCTGTTTCTCTCTGGGACTCACTTTCCCAGATTAGTTTCTCCTCTAACTTCAACCTTCAGCAGTTCAAGCCTGCCACA
>JAGKTI010031731.1:0-12063 GCA_018397915.1 Birgus latro
ACACACACACACACACACACACACACACACACAAAATCCTTGGTGTTTTGTTTCGTTTTTCGTTTTGTTTTTGAAGGCTCCAACATGCTTGCATGCGTTGGCCTTGGTCACCTAATGGCGGCTCTCCATGCTGCTCGATCTTTGGCAGCCTCCCTGTTCAGTCCCTTAACCCTTAAGTCACACTTAATGACCTCGTCCCACGTCTTTCTCGGTCTACCCCTCCCAACCCCTCCCCCAATATTAACACTTCTCACCCTCTGTACTCAATTATCATCCCCCATCCTCTCCACATGTCCAAACCACCTCAGCCTACCTCTCCTCATCACAACACCAATACACTCCAGTCCCATCCTACCTCTCAACTCTTCCATTGCAAACCCAGCCCCCCCAGGCCTTGCATGCAGGGACACTGCACATCCACCTAATCATTATCATTTCTGTATGTTTAAACCTGCGAATATCCTCTTCCTTTACTGCCCAGGTCTCACTACAATACAGCATCACACTTCTAACACATGCTGCATACAAAGACCTCTTAGCATGTAAGGAGAGTCCCCTCATTGTCAGGAGAGGCAACAGCTCCCTGAACTTCTTCCAACCACTTCTCACCCTAGCAACCGAGCTACTCCAGCCCCACCTCCAGCACATAACATGTCTCCCAAATAACAAAACTCCTCCACACACTCAAGAGACTCACCTGCAAGTTCAACCCTCTCACGCCTAACAATCTCCACCTGCTCTTCCCGACATGCCGCACACATAAAATCAGCATTATCTCACAGTCTACCTCTAATACCGCTACATCTCTTGTGCATCCATTTATCACAAACACTACACAAGATGGAATTCCCACATCCTTGTGGCAAACTGCACATGGCCACTCTCCCTCTCCTCTGATTGTACCGCCACCAACCCTAGATATCATCACTTTTGTTTTATATGCATTTACCCTTAAGCCCTTGTGCCCCATACCATCTCTCCACTTCTTAAATCTTTCCTCTGCAATCAACACCAAATCATCAGCATACAACATCTCCCATGGGAGTGCTTCAAGCACCATGATAAACAACAAGGAACTCAAATCACAGGGGCATTTGCCTTCTCAGTGTAATAGGAAAAGTATATGGTAGGATACTTATTGACAGAGTTAGGGAAATTACAGAGGAATTTGTTGGAGAAGAACAAGGAGGTTTTAGGAAGGGAAGAGGTTGTGTAGACCAGATATTCATTCTTAGATCCTTAGTGGAAACGTTTCTAGAGAAGGGCAAGAAGTTGTATGCGGCCTTCATGGATCTGGAGAAAGCATATGACAGGGTGGATAGACAAGGTTTGTGGAAGGTATTAAGAATATATGGAGTGGATGGGAAGTTGCTGAAGGCAGTGAAGTGTATGTATGAGGGTGCTAAGGCTGCAGTGTGTGTGGATGGCAAACTGAGTGAATCTTTCCATTTGAAGGTTGGATTGAAACAAGGATGTGTCATGTCTCCATGGTTGTTCAATCTGTACATGGATGGGGTTATAAAAGAGATACAAGGTCGGGCAGTGGATGTTGGAGCGGCCCTAGTGAGAGAGGGCAGTGTGTGGAAACTCCCTGTACTGTTGTTTGCAGATGATACTGTGTTGTTGAGCGAAGATGAAGGGGAGCTGCAAGGCATGGTAGATGAGTTTGGGAGAGTGTGTAAGAAACGGAATCTAAAGGTGAATGTAGGGAAGAGTAAAGTGATGGTCTTCGAGAGAACTGAAGCCAGTGAATGTACAATGAGATTGGATGGGAAGGATATGGAGAATGTGAATGAATTTAAGTACTTGGGCAGTGTGATGAATAAGGATGGAAGTCTGGAGGGTGAAGTGCTCGAAAGGGTGCAGCAGGGAAGGAAGGTTGCTGGTTCGTTGAAAGCAGTGATAAGAAACAGGGAGGTGAGCATGGAAGTGAAAAAGTTGTTACATGACAGTATTGTGATACCAACTCTAACATATGGAAGTGAAGCTTGGACCCTGTTGGAAGGACAGAAGTCAAGAGTGAGAGCAGTGGAAATGAGTTATTTGAGAGGAGCATGTGGAGTCACATGGAGAGACAGACTAACAAATGAGGAAGTGAAGGAGCGTTGCGGTGTGGTTGAGGATGTGATGAGAAGCGTTAGGAGAAACATGTTAAGGTGGTTTGGGCATGTGGAGAGGATGGAGAGTGAAAGACTGACGAGGAGAGTGTATGTGAGTGAGATGGAGGGGGCGAGAGGGAGGGGGAGGCCGAGGATGAGATGGAGGGATGGAGTGGAGAGGTATATGAGAGAGGGGGGTGTGAGTTGGGAGCGTGGTAGTGAAATGGCAGGGGACAGAGTGACATGGAGGCAATTTGTTTGTGGCCACCCCATTCGGGATTGAGGCGTCTGGCAATAGATAGATAGATAGATAGTCTCACTTGTACAGAACAGTTCTTAAACACTGATTCAAGGTTAGCAATTCTTGCTTGCATTCTGTGCATGGCCAAAAGTAATACAATAAATATGATGGAGAAAATCACAAAGATGGCTGGAGCTGGGCTGTATACATAATATGGGTTAAACATAATCCTACTGTATTCTTCCCAAGGTTGTATTGTCTGATTTATTAGTTGCATGGTTTCATACTTGGGTGAAGTCAACTTAATGTATGAGCTTGCATTTAAGTTCATCCTAGGCAATGGCTGGAAGTACTTGTGTGTGCGGTTGAGAATGGCATAATGGTTTTTAGTGGGCAAGGTGGATAATGTAGGTGTCAGGACTGCACAGCAATCTGGTGAGATGTATAAACCAGATGCTGATGTATGGACTGGAGATGTATCTGGGCAAGTTACAAAAACTGATGTATTTTGAGTGAAGTAGAAGAACTGTGAATGTCCAATGCTTTGATGATGAATGAGTTTATCTGGTGCTAATGTGAAGTTGCAATGATGAGGGATGTCATGATTTTTTATGATAGCCATTTCACAAGGGACTGTCTCAGCTGGCTGAAACGTGAAGATGTACGTAGGACAAGGGTGAAATGCATGTAATGATGTGCGACATTTGTGTTCCATTGCTCTGTCACTAGTGAAAGCTACGGCATCCTGTTTCTCAGAAACCATGATGACTTCTGTTTTGATGTTGATGGTGACTAATGAGTCATCTTTCTTAGAAGGAAAAGCGTGGTCGGAGGTACTTGTTGGGAAGTCGATGATGGGTTATTTAATACAACCAGAATAAAGTCGTGAGACGTATTATCAATGAAGGTGAGTTACAGGACTCTTGGGTTACTGAGTTTTATTGTAGATTTATCTTGATAGCGATATACAGTGATCTTAGTGTGACAGCCAGTCTCCCCCTTCTCCTTACTTTGCCCTAATTGTGCTCTAGGGCATTTTCTTATCCCCTTCTCTCCCTTTCTCTGATGTGAACGGCTTCTCTCTGCCATTATATACAGGTGGGAAAGGATGTTTAGGTAAGGTAGTAGTGTCTACTCGATCTCCTGTGGGCTTCCACGTGTTTGAATACATCATGTGTTTCTTGCTTGTTTAGACTACGAGGATATTTTGAGAAACATCATATGTTAGGATTCTTGATAGTCTGGGACAACAGACTGTGTACAAATATCATGTGAAATCAGACACTACATCCTGTACATTGTGTTATGAGATATATACTAATGCCTATATAATATCTACATATCAGAGAGGGGGGTGTGAGTTGGGAGCGTGGTAGTGAAATGGCAGGGGACAGAGTGACATGGAAGCGATTTGTTTGTGCCCACCCCGTGCAGGATTGAGGCGTCTGGCAATAGATAGATAGACTCAAAACTGACCCCTGATGCACACCAACATTCACAGAAAACTCATCATTCAAAACTCCATTCACTCTTACCTGGGTGCAAGCACCCACATACATGGCCATAACCACCCTAACCAGCCACTCTTCCAACCCTAGCTTTCTCATTGCCCACTTCACCACCTTTCTAGGGACTCTGTCAAAGGCCTTTTCCAAATCAACAAAAACAAAATACAATTCCCTTTTCTTTCCAATGTATTTTTCCTGAAGCTGTCGAACAATGAATATGGCATCAGTGGTCCCCCTGCCTGGCATAAACCCAAACTGCATCTCATCGATATTCACTCTTTCTCTTATCATACCTTCTAGAACTCTCTCCATTACTTTCATTATCTGATCTAAGAGCTTTATACCTCTGTAATTTCCCCTTTCCAGGGCATCACCCTTCCCTTTGTACACATTTACAATTACACTCTTCAGCCAATCATCTGGGACAACACACTCATATACAGTATAATCATGTTTATCAGGTCAGTGACTAACCTCACCCAAGTATCTCCTGAGGCCTTCAACTTTTCGGCAGTCAACCAGACACACCTGCCGCCTTCCCCACCCGCATCCTGCCTATTGCCTCACTCACAGTAGCAGCGTCAATCAAAGACCAAGGGCCAAACACTGGATCTGCTGGCTCCAAACCTTCCCTATCCCAGTCAAACTCCTCATTCAACAACCGGCCCTAATGCTCTCTCCATGCATCTTTAATATCCCCATACATATATACATACATATGTAACATACAGTATATCAGTGTCATTCAGACAATGCATCACAGACATGAAAGATAAAATTAACACCAAGACTCAGTGCCTTGAAGTCACTTGCCCATACAACATTTGGACACAACAAAGAAACCACCACCACAGTATATAAGCAATACATATGATAAGTGATGAATTATGCAAGCCCTGCTTGGGCTTCTAACCTCACTAAAACACACTACAAAACCCTACAGACCATACAGAACAAGGCCTTAAAAATAATCACAGGCTGCACAGCTACTACACCCGTAGACCACCTACACCAAGAAACCAAAGTCCTCAAAGTAAAGGATCATCTAGACATAAGAAGCACCCAAATTCTCACTGCAGCCTTCACAAACCCACACCATCCACTACACTACATGGTAGCACATCCACACACACCAAGGAATGTCAAAACAACACCCAGCACATGATATCATACACAAATACTAGTCATCTCTCCCCCCTCACCCGCCTCAGACCAGCTTCCAGAATCATATCCATACTTAAATCACTCGCCGCTCCATTCAGTCACTTAAAGACAACACACAGCTGCATGTACGCATTGCACGGCCTCCTGATATCCACCCTTCTGAATCCTATCTCCCTCATGAGGACAGGGTCCACCTGGCCAGGCTGAGATGTGGGCATCATCCAGCCCTCTTGAGTTATCAGAAGAGGCTGGATGACTCCGTCGCTGATGCCTGTCCAGGATGCAGCACAGCACCCCATACTATTAAGCCATTATAGAAGACTGCATTGCATACAGTCAACTGTGCCAGCAACACAACATACACTCCTTGAGAGCTCTGTGGGAAAGCCCAGTCTCGACGATGGCCTTCCTTTGGGACTTGGGGCCGTTTGGCCAGACTGCCTAGGGAACAACTACTACTGCTAGTACACAGGGCTCAAGACTGACCCCTGATGCACACCAACATTCATGGAAAACTCATCACTCAATCTCCATTCACTCTTCCCTGGATGAGAGCACCCTCATACATAGACATAACCACCCTAACCAGCCATTCCTTGATTGCAAGCTCTCTCATTGCTCACTTCACCACCTCTCTAGGGGCTCTGTCAAAGGCAATCTCCAAATCAAGAAAAACAAAGTACAGTTCCCTGTTCTTTCCAATACATTTTTCCTGAACCTGTCAAACAATGAATATGGTATCAGTGGTCCCTTTGCGATCATAAACTCAAACTGCATCTCATCAACATTCACTCGTTCGCTAATCATACATTTTAGAACTTCGTCCATTACCTTCATTATCTTGTCCAAAAGCTATATACTTCTATAATTTCCTCTCTCCAGGGCATCGCCCTTCCCCTTGTACGCATTTACAGTTACACTCTTTAGCCAGTCATCTGGGACGACACGATCATATATAGTTGCATTAGCCAGTTATCTGGGATAACACGCTCATATACAGTATAGTCGCATTAGCCAGTCATCTGGTACAGCATGCTCATATATAGTCGCATTTATCAAGTCAGTGACTAGCTCCATTTCTATATCTCCTGAAGCTTTTTAACATTTCAGCAGTCAATCCAGACACACTTGCTTCCTTCCCCACCTGCATCCTGCCTGTTGCCCTGCTCATGGTAGCAGCATCAGTCAAAGGCCAAGGGGCTAAGCACTGGATCTGCTGGCTCCAAACCTTCCCATGTCCCAGTCAAACTCCTCATTTAACAACCAGTTTTAATGCTTTCTCCAGACGTCTTTAATATCTCCACTCTTCACCACTACCTGTCCTTCTTCATTCTTCACACACTGCTCACTTATGATATCCCTATTTTCCCACTTCATCTGATTTGGCACTTTAAATATTATCATAGCCTTCCATTCCACTTCCTCGTCAGTTAAGAAAAGTAACTACCTATATCCTAAACTGAATTTAAAAAATCTGGAGATAGCAGGATTGCCTTGAAAATTACAGTCTCTGAATGCAGCGGGTTATCCATATGAGTTTCCTGTATTTTTACTTTAATTTAGATTAACCAATTTGTTTTTTCAACAAAAACTATAGTAACTAACTAAAAATATGAACAACAAGCCTCGAACCAGGATAGACAAACAGGTGATGACCAAGCATTGGACAAAGAACATGGTACAAATGGCAACATGGAATGTAAGGGGTGCGAATGATGAGGTGAAAGAGAGAGATATTGTCCAGGTGTTTGAGGGTGCAGAAGAGGACATCATATATGTGGATTAACTGAGACTAAATGGAGAGGTAAGAGAGTGGGAGTATGATGGAGATACAGTATATGCGTGGGTGAGAGAATGAGAGGGCAAAAGAGAGTGTGTGCATTTTTGTGTGCAAGAGATGGAAGGAGAACATAAGAGAATATGGATCAGCTGGTTCAAGGATTGTGTGGGGAAGATTGAAAGTGAGTATACAAATGTGGACGATTTGTGTGTTTGCACCAATGCAAGATCATGCAAGCAGAGTGAAAGAAGAGTTCTGGGCAAATATGGAAATGTGCATGGAAAAGTTGGAAAGGAATAGGAGAGTGTTTTTGATTGGAGACATGAATGGAAATGTAGAGAATGTGAAGGTAGATGGAGTAGTTGATGAGTCTGCAGAAGAGGATGAGAATAGCAGTGCTCTAGTGGACATTTGTGCAGGGAGGGGGTTGGTGATAGCCAATACCATCTTTAGGCACAAAATGATCCACAGGCATGCATGGTGACTGATGAGAAGGGTGTGTGGTGAAATGAATGAATAGAAGACAATGATTGATTATGTGTGTATGGATGACAGAATGAGAAGGTATGTAATGGATGCAAGAGCATACAGAGGTTGGGGGAGTGGACTTTCTGACCACCACTTGGTGGTGATGAAAGTCAAGGTTCAAGTGCAGTTGAGGAATGGAAGGAGGGAATTACAGGAGGAAATAGTCCATACAAGGAGGGTAGAAAGGTTGCAAGAGGATGGAAAAAAGGCAGAATATAAGAAAGAAGTGGAGGAGCAATTGGGTCAATATGATTTGGAGGAGATGGAGGAGGTGGAAGGTGTGTGCAAGATATTCACAAAAGAAATCTGTACAGCATGCGTGGAGTGAAGGGAATACAAAAGAGGGTGCAAGGAACAGCCTGGTGGAATGAAGAGGTGAGACAAGCTGTGGCACAAAAGAAGAAAGCATATATACAGTGTGTAGATGGCAAGCAGAGGCATGGAGGAAGTTGAGAGATGGAAGAGAGAGTTATATGTAGAGAGGAAGAAAAGTGAAATGATTAGTAAAAGAGAGTACGAAGAAAGTGGTTAAGGAATTTGGACAGAATTTGTATGTAAAGTGGAGAGAATGAAAGAAAAGGTTCTGGAAGGAGGTAAAGAGAGTTAGACAGGGTGATGAAGTTAGTATGGGAGTGAAAGATGAAAATGGTACATTGATAGAGAAGGCAGAAAAAGTGAGCAGATGGAGAGAACACTTCAAGGAACTGTTAAAGGTAGAGAATGAAAGTAATGCAAGTATAAGTGGCTGGGGAATGGCTAGGAGAAGGAGGGAGGTGAGAAGGGAGGAAGAGATCAGTAGGATGGAAGTAGTGGAAGCAGTGAAGAAAGTCAAAATGGAAAAAGCTCCTGGAATTGATGGAGTGTGTGGTGAAATGATGAAGCATGGGGAGGAGATAGTAATGGAATGGATATGGAAGATGTGCAGATTGGCCTGGAAGGAAGGTAGAGTTCCAGATAGTGGAAGTCAGGTATAATTCTGGCGCTGCCTTCCGAAGACTTTTTATCACCACAAAATGCTGATCTGAGAAAATGTTTATTAAATTTCTATCTTGGTATGGTGCTTACATTTGACATTCAAATACTTCTCACTACTGCCGTTCCTATTTTCCAGCCTCTTCCCCAACCATTCCCAGCTGATCAGTGTTTGTGGTGATAAGATGCCTTCGGAAGGCGGCGTAATCATAGGGGCATTTGTCTTCTTGGTGTAATAGAGAAAGTATATGGTAGGATACCTTCTGAGAGAGTTAGGGAAATAACAGTACTTAGTTAGAGAAGAACATTGAGGTTTCAGGAAGGGAAGAGGTTGTGTAGATCAGATATTCATCCTCATGTCTTTAGTGGAAAAGTTTCTAGAGAAGGGAAAGAAGCTGTATGCAGCCTTCTTGGATTTGGAGAAAGCATATGACAGTGTGGATAGACGAGGAATATGAAAAAGATTAAGAATATATGGAGTAAATGGGAAGTTGTTGAATGCTGTGACGAGTATCTGTGAGGGTGCTAAGGCTGCAGTGTATGTGGATAGTGATCGGAGTAAATTTTTCTGTCTGAATTTTGGATTCAGCCAGTGATGTGTCATGTCTCCATGGTTGTTCTGTCTGCATATGGAGGGGATTATGAGATTATAAAAGAGATACAAGTAGGGCAATGGACGTTGGAGCGGTCCTGATGAGAAAGGGCAGTGTTTGGCAACTCCCTGTCATGTTGTTTGCAAATGTATCTATCTATCTGTTGCCAGATGCCATAATCCTGTAAGGGGTAACCACAAACAAATCGCCTCCTTGTCACCCTGTACCCTGCCATTTCACTGCCCTGCTGCCAGCTCACACCCACCTCCCTATTTTCAGATGATGCTGTATTGTTAAGTGAAGACGAAGGGGAACTGCAAGGCTTGGTGAATGAATTTGGGAGAGTGTGTAAGAAACAGAATCTAAAGGTGAATGCAGGGAAAAGTAAAGTTATGGTCTTCAAGAGAAATGAAGTCATTAAATGTACAATGAGGCTTGAGGATAAGGAGGTGGATAATGTGTGCACATTTAAGTACTTGGGTAGTGTGATAAGTAAGGATGGAAGTTTGGAGGGTGAAGTGCTTGAAAGGGTGCAGCAAGGTTGAGAGGTTGCTGATTCTTTGAAAACAGCAATAAGAAATAGGGAAGTGAGCATGGAATTTAAAAAGTAGCTGTATGACAGTACTGTGACATCAACTCTAATGTATGGAAGTGAAGCTTGGACCTTGTTGGAAGGACACAAGTAAAGAGTGAGAGCAGTGGAAATGAGTTATTTGGAAGGAGCATGGAGAGACAGAATGACGATTGAAAAAATGAAGGAGCATTGTGGTGTCGATGTGGATGTGATAGAAAGCATTAGGAGAAATACATTGAGGTGGTTTGGCTATGTCAAAAGGATGGAGAGTGAGAGACCAATTAGGAGAATGTATATGAGTGAGGTTGAGGTGGGGAGAGGGAGGGGGAGGCTGGGGATGAAATGGATGGATGGAGTGGAGAGGTATATGAGTGAGGGGGATGTGAGCTGGGGGGAGGGCAATGAAATGGCAGGGGAGAGGGCAGCATGGAGGCAATTTGTTTGTGGCCACCTCTTATGGGATTAAGGCCTCTGGCAATAGATAGATTGATAGATGTATAAAATACATTAAAATAGATGTACTCAAATGAAGGTCAATTTCATTGTCCTGACCTGTTTTCCCACCCAAGGATGAGTGAGGTACAGTCCAGAAAACAAGGAAATAGAAAGTAGAGAGGAGGAAGAAGGGTTTTCTTTACTAATTTTCATACCTTCCATTTGATTGTTTGTGTGGTACATTCAGGTTAACTAATATTTCATCATCAGCAGCAGGAACTCTGATCCCTTGCTTCCTCCTGGGAGACCATAAACATGGGATGGTCATGATAGAAACACTTTCAGGTTATTTTATCCTCATGTACCTCTCTTACTCTCTACTCAGTCATTCTTCTTCCTCTTCCTTCTGTCTCACAAATATATTACTCCACTCTCTTCTTCCATACCACATAAGATCTGCCACTCCCAGCATTGCACACCTCTCAAACACTCCTCCTCCTGTTCCTTTTCTCACGAATATACAGTACTGCTCCATTTTCATAATTGCATTCCACAAGAGGTCTGCCTTTATCAACAGTATGTACTCACAGTCTTGCTTTTACTAGTTTTATTACCCTAATTGTCGTTTTGTTTTGTTTCGTTTTTGGAAGCTCCAACATGCTTGCATGCATTGGCCTTGGTCACCTAATGGCGGCTCTCCACGCTGCTCGATCCCTGGCAGCCTCCCTGTTCAGTCCCTTAACCCTTAAGTCACACTTAATGACCTTGTCCCATGTCTTTCTCGGTCTGCCCCTCCCAACCCCTCCCCCAATATTAACACCTCTCACCCTCTGTACCCAATTATCATCCCTCATCCTCTCCACATGTCCAAACCACCTCAGCCTACCTCTCCTCATCACAACACCAATACACTCCAGTCCCATCCTACCTCTCAACTCTTCCATCGTAAACCCAGCCCCCCCCAGGCCTTGCACGCAGGGACGCACTGAACATCCACCTAATCATTATCATTTCTGTACGTTTAAACCTGCGAATATCCTCTTCCTTTACTGACCAGGTCTCACAACCATACAGCATCACACTCCTAACACATGCTGCATACAAAGACCCCTTAGCACGTAATGAGAGTCCTCTCAGTGTCAGGAGAGGCAACAGCTTCCTGAACTTCTTCCAACCACTTCTCACCCTAGCAACCGAGCTAACTCCAGCCCCACCTCCGGCAAATAACATGTCTCCCAAATAATAAAACTCCTCCACACACTCAAGAGACTCACCTGCATGTTCAACCCTCTCACATCTAACAATCTCCACCTGCTTTCCCCGACACGCCGCACACATGAAATCAGCATCATCCCGCAGTCTACCTCTAATACCACCACATCTCTTGTGCACCCATTTATCACAAACACTACACAAGATGGAATTACTTCCCACACCCTTGTGGCAAACTGCACATGGCCACTCTCCCTCTCCTCTGATTGTACCACCACCAACCCTATTTATCATCACTTTTGTTTTATCTGCATTTACCCTTAAGCCCTTGTACCCCATACCATCTCTCCACTTCTTAAATCTTTCCTCCGCCTCCTTTTCATTCTCTGCAATCAACACCAAACCATCAGCATACAGCATCTCCCATGGGAGTCCATCTCTGAAGTCACGTGAGAGGGCTTCAAGCACCATGATAAACAACAAGGGACTCAAAACTGACCCCTGATGCACACGAACATTCACGGAAAGCTCATCACTCAAAGCTCCATTCACTCTTACCTGGGTGCGAGCACCCACGTACAAGGCCATAACCACCCTAACCAGCCACTCTTCCAACCCTAGCTTTCTCATTGCCCACTTCACCACCTCTCTAGGGACTCTGTTAAAGGCCTTTTCCAAATCAACAAAAACAAAATACAATTCCCTTTTCTTGCCAATATATTTTTCCTGAAGCTGTCGAACAATGAATATGGCATCAGTGGTCCCCCTGCCTGGCATAAACCCAAACTGCATCTCATCGATATTCACTCTTTCTCTAATCATACTTTCTAGAACTCTCTCCATTACTTTCATTATCTGATCTAAGAGCTTTATACCTCTGTAATTTCCCCTTTCCAGGGCATCACCCTTCCCTTTGTACACATTTACAATTACACTCTTCAGCCAATCATCTGGGAC